>PYXC01000133.1:4485000-4580000 GCA_015244755.2 Tenualosa ilisha | reverse complement strand
TCCCAGAACTGATGGGCAGAAAAGCTCAGTGGAGCGTTTGCCCGTGGTTTAAGCACAAACCTCAGCCAATGGAGATTCTGCTGTCCCCCTTTTTCTCTGCAAAAATCCCCCCTCCCCTTCCTCACCACCAGCAGCAGCGGTAGCAGCGGCCCCTTATCGCTGCTGTGCGATTCCCTATTGCACTAATGGGATTGCCTTTCACACCAAAGGTCCCCTGCTAATGCTCCTGGGGAGGCAGAGAGGCAAGGAGAAGGGAAAGGGGTTCAGGCATATATGCACAAGAGAGGCATAGCTCCTGGACAGGTCTCAATGGCAGAAAGGGACAGAGAGAGGAAGGGAGAAGGAGATTGAAAAAGGGTGCATTCATTTCTGGTTGCAAACAGCCCTCCTAACACATTGCTGCATATGGGGGTCATATGGCAATGGGTGTCCAAGGACTCGAGTGTAACCTGTAATCCAACTGCAGAGGAAAAAAAAAATTAAAGGCAAACAACAGTGAACAGCGCAGCAGTTGTGTAAAAAGCTTATTTCTCTAAAATGGGGGAGTAGGCATTTATAAGCTTGGAGATTTTTTTTTTCTGTAATGCAGCTTTTCATCCATGTACAGTGTGTGTGTGTGTGTGTCTGTGTATATATATATATATATATAATATATATATATATATATATATATATACAGTCCATATTTCTTCTATTGCTGACAGTGGCTGTGCTATGATGAAGCTGCAGCTTTGTACTTGGAGGGTAGGATGAGAACAACCCAGGGTTTTAGAGAGAGAGAGAGTGGGGGTGGAAACTGAAGACTGTAATTTGAAAAGATGGTCGGATCGCCCTCCGGTTTCTCATATCGGAGACCTCTCACACAGCACGAGCCTCTACGATTCAAAACAAGCATTCGGAGATTGAATATTGATTTCCTAGCGTTAAAAATTGATTGGCCGATTACTCGAAATCAGAGCCCTCGAGGCACTGAACAGCACAGTGAGTTTTGTTGGAGCTGCCTGCACCGGACTCTTTATCATAAATGCTCTCCGTGCAGGAAGGGCCCCCTGTGGAGCCCGTCCATCAGGTGCGCCACGGTAGTCTGCTGTGATTGCTGATGGAGAGCTATGACAGTAGGTTGCCAGTGCATTGCTGAGATAGAAATGGCTAAGGTTTTGAAACTGACAATCTGAGTCGTCTGCAGGCTGAAGGGGCCCTCATTTCGCTCCACAGAGTGCTGTCCTGCTCTGTCAGAATACTTTAGGGTGACAAAATACTTTTGCTTGAGTCCCTCTCTCATGAAGATTATTTTCAGCTCAAGGGAAGCTTTGTTTTCTCAATGGTCAAATTACTTGCCAAAAGTAAAAAAGCAACAACAGTGTATCTTCATTTTACGGATACACATCAGTAGACAAGCATTGTTCATCAGCAGATAGCCCCTATGTTATAATACTGTGTAGTGGAATAATTTTGTATTTTGTCCAATTTTGTCTAATTTTGTATTATTATATTTATTTAGTTTTACTTATTAGCAGTAAGTGGGCAAATGTGTTCCCACAATTGATGATAAACACACACACACACACACACGCACACACACACACACACATGTCACTGACACAGCCATCAGTGAATTGAAGCGTGCTCAGCGTCCTCCATTATCCATTTGTCATATCCCAGCGGATTTCCTGGAGGATGGTGCACTGATAAGGAACAATGGATGGAGGGTGGTGTGAAGGGCCCACTCACTGACATGCCGCCCATCTCTTGGCCCCTCGCTGTCCTTGCCTATCAGCCTCGGTGATCACCTCCAGAGCCCCCGGGCACCATTGTCCCCAGATGGGCCTCATTGATGGGGGCTGAATGGCTTGTTGGATGCGAGCACAAAAGCCTCACGCCAAGACTGACATGACCGTTGTGCATGGCTGTCGCAGTCGGACCTGCAAGGTGGACTGGCACCAGAGGGACAGCAGCATTGAATCAAGTCTAGAGAGAGCGAGAGAGAGCAGAGAGAGGGAGAGGAAGCAGGTTGAAAATAGGAAAAAAAGAGGTGGATTTTTCATACTAACAAGCTCAGCTTTCTATCCATGGGGGGAAAAAATATCCTCCCTCTCTCTCTCTCCATATCACTCACTCACTCTCTCTCTCATTCCCTCTCCATTTCTCTCTCTTTCTCTCTCACAGCTTGCTTTGTGACTTCCTCTCACTTCTCAGATACATCAGAGTTGACTTTTATTCCGAATATGAAATGGCTTATTTATTTCAACCATTTTTAGCATCTGAAAAACGGCATTACATCAAAGCCTGTCATTGGGTGTCTTTTTCCCTCCCTTCCTTGCTGAGACCCTCTTGCTGTGATGACTGCCTGATCCACTCTCAGATCCATGGAGAGGAATCCACTGTGAAAGTATTCTTTGAACTATCGAGTTCATTTACTGTCTTTGATTTATACTATGGAGGTAGAATGCGACAGTGGAGAAGGCAGCCATTATTTCAGGTCCTAGTTTTATTCTGCCTACCTTCACAATGCAGACACTCAATTTCTCTCTCTCTCTCTCTGTCTCTCCACATTCCCTCTCTTTCTCTCATTCTCTCTCTTTCTCTTCCATTCTATCTTATATCCCATCTTTTTCTGCTCCTCTTTCTTTTTCTCTCTCTGTCTGTCGTTCTTGTTCACACACACTCACTCACACTTATGCACACATATGGTTGCACAGACCAGAGTTCCGCTTCAGCAGACACAATCCTGTTAGTGTTCAGGGTGACATTCTGTTCCTTATCATCTTGTACACCAAGTCTGTGTGTGTGTGTGTGTGCAATTAAATGGAGCATCACTGCAAATGGTACTATTGGCATATCAAGCCACATAAGCTGTGTCATTAAGTACACAAGACATGAGTACTCATTGCAGAGCACTAGTAATCTATTTCTGTGTGTCAGGGGTGGAAGTTAACACTGGCCACCAGCCAAACGCTGGGAAAATATCAAAGTGGCCGCCACAAAATTAGTGCCTAAAGAAAAAAATTAAAAAAATGAGTGCCTAAAGAATGCCTAAGTGCCTAAATTTGACCATTTCCTTGTCAGTGGCTGGTAGATATTCACATTGTAAAATGTTATTTCCCACATCTGTTCTGCACATTATAATGTCGAAATAAAACTGACCTATGACCACAGAACATGTGTCTCCTCACACCCATAAAACACCGTACCGTGCATCAAGTCTACTGCATATGGGTCCTTAACAGCATACAAACCAACATCTCTGTGATGGATCCTGTGTAATATCAATCACAGTTGTGAGCTGTATGTCCTCTGCACAGGACATCTAAATTTAACTGTAAAAATGCCTCACATCAGCTTAAAGTCCAATTAGTTCAGTGCTGTAATACATTTTTATTCCACACTGCACCCCAGGTAGGTAACCTTCTCAGTCAATGGCAAGTCGTTTCCCTGGTGTTGAGTAATGGCCCTGCTTGGCTGGCCAGTCGATAGCGTATGCGATTAAGACGGAGTGGGCGAGAGATGGCGCGTTAGGAGCTCGGACGCTCGCTCGGGTGGGGTGAGGGCTGATCTGACCGCTGCTGAGCCCACTCCTCTGTTGGCTTACTATGACAGGAGGGAGAGGAGGAGAGGAGGGCAGCGTCGGCGATGTTTGCTCACGGCTCCATCCGTCACAGCAGAAATGGCAGATGGCGCTCGGTAGAGAGAGAGAGAGGGAGAGCGCGGGCCGCGCGGGAGGCTCGCTGACACCACGGCTGCAGTGAGGTGCAGGGAGGGTTTTACCTGCTGCTAATCCACTTAGCCAGAGACAGAGCTGCTGCCTAATCCATCTTTGCAACCGTGCCACACACACACCCCTCCCCTTCCCTTACACACACACACACACACACACACACACCTCAACACCATCACTACCCCGCCACTTTCTCCTGACACACCACCAACACTCATTCCCATCACAAACACACACACACACACACACACACACACACACACACACACGTACCCTCTAACTCCACAGTGGACAGACCTCGACAAGTTCAGCAGACGGGAGAGAAGAGGAGGGGGTTGGTTGGCTGGGGGGTTGAGCGAATGGCACGATACCCACACCCACGGGGCCCTGTCAGTGCAGCCACATCATAATGAGCCACTCTGCATGTTCACCCGGGGTTCTGGGGACTAGAGGTGCCAGCGCCGTGGCTACTCCCGCTACTACTGAAGTGCATTTACCACAGCCTGGCCACCCGTGACAAAGAGCCTTCATTCATCCTCCCTGACTCCTCGTTTCTTATTTTTAAAACTCACTTCCAAAAAAATAAAGAAATAAATATATAATAACAATGACTATTTTGGGCACTGAACTGGCTCCACAATAAATGAGAAATTACTCGAGATTACCCATCTGTGTTCCATTTTCTCTGAAATCCCAGAGCATTTTCCACCCTGCTCTGCTCTGCTCTGCTCTGCTCTGCTCTGCTCTTCTCTTCTCTTCTCTGCTGTGCTGTGCTGTGCTGTGCTGTGCGCAGTGCCGGTGGGCGGCTGAGGGCCCTGGCTGTCCGGCAGGAATTGATTAGAGTGGGTTTGCGGCGTGATTGAGATCTATTGCCAGGTCATTCCTGCTGATTGGGCTTCATTAGGAAACGGGAATTAATGAGCTTTTTCAGGAGGATGTCACGTTTGTCTTCACGGGATGAAAATCATCCTCTTTTGCTCCTATTCTTTTTTTCCTTTTTTTTTTGTCCTTTCAATTTTTAGTTTGCAAACGCGGCACATTCAGCCCCGCTCATTTCCACTGGGACTTTAAGACAATGCGGATGAAAAATATCATAGAAACAAAAAAATGGTTGACTTCTCCATGCAAGACTCTCATTTAAAAGCCACTCCAGTGCACTTTAATTAACGTTTAACTGCAATACATAGAACAATTACACCACTGGAAAAAAGGACGAAGAAACCTATGGATGAGAGAGAGAGTGTGTGCATGTGTGTGTGTGTGTGTGTGTTTGTGCATTAGTAGAAGAATGGCCTGCACCCACACGGGTCCCCTTTGAAATAAGGCACCCATTGAGAACTTAGAGAGACAGGGAAGGAAAGAAGGGGAGTGAAAACGAGGGAGACAGAAAATGAGCTAGTGAGAGAGTGAGATATAGAGTGACAAATCAGGCTGAAATATTCGACTGGCTCTCGCCTCCGGTCAGGGGCAGGCAGACGCGTGAGAGAAAGAGGCAGGTGCAGTGCCTCCTCTCTGTACCCCCCCCCCCCCCCACACACACACACACACACACCACACTTGAAATGGAAAGCCTGAGAGAGAGAGAGAGGGAAGGAGAGAGGGAGGAAGAGAGAGTTTAGCTGGTGACTGCATGCACAGAATTCCAAAGCGAGCAAAGTGAATGGGCCATTCTGCTTGCGCACGCTATGGAGTGCCCTTTAGGGTCGAGGAAGGATCTGCCCGTCAAAGCGCACAGCCTGAGTCCCCAGGGGGACTCAAGGCATACTGAGACAGTCGAGTCCGCCTTGGAAAACAGCCATGGTGACCTTGATCAGAGGCCTGACAACACACATGGAGTTAGTGTGCATCCAAGAATAAATCTACGGCCAGTAAAACGGGGAAACAAAAGCTCTAAACTTTAATAACTTTCAATTAAGCATGTCTCCAAAGGCATGGGTGGTCATCATTTTTGTGACAAAATGTGAAAACACATCTTACATATTATCCCTAGCCAACATAAACTCAGCCTTGTAACAAGCGGGATTAAATCTGCTGCAACATAAAAGTTCTACATTTTAACTTGCAGGATTAATTTATCAGCAGTATTTTTTTCTGTCTTCTTTTTATTTTTAAACAATTTTGTTTAGACCCAATCATTAACAAATCCCCTGTACTTGGCAGTGGTGTTTTAGCTCCATCTTTCACATAGAATCAATACCAATAATATTCTCCTCATTCAAACCTCCCCCAAGATATTAGAGAGAACCTCTCCTCCCCTCCATCTCTGCCCGACGATAACCCATCAGGAGTGCCATTACGGCCTATCTCTGCCATTTATCTCGGCCCCTCTCCAACCTCTGATACGCTCGTTTTTATCAGACGCCGAGGTATAATGTCTCTGACCTCCTTGATTGATATCAGCTCGCTCGGTTACTCAGGCTTGAGCAGTGCCATCATCCATTCCATTATTTATACTGCTGCCCCGCCACCGAGCATCTTTTCATTTGTTGCCTTTATGTTTCTTTTCATTCGCCTGACAGGAGCCGTGTGTCTCTGCTGTCCCTCTGAAGAGAGAGGGAGAGAGAGAGAGAGAGAGAGAGAGAGAGAGAGAGGCAGTGACAGTTGCAAAATTACATGCATTGCCCACATATGAAAAATCCTGCTGCTACTGAGTCTCAAGAGGGAGAATGTCATCATGAAATGCAGGGAGAGGTTTATCCAGTATCCAGGTTTATCCAGACTCCAGTTACATCACTGCTTACTAAAACACTATCATCAATGTAACAAAATCTATTCATCTTGCACCCATGCATCACAAAATACTAAACATATCTGTAGATATATGGCCTGTATTCTGGAATCCAAGAGTTGTGTTGTCTTATCTTCCTCTCAGATGCAAATAGAATCTGCATCTTCCAGGAGATGAGGAAAGCAGGCATCAGAGTGTGCGAGGGGATGCAGAAGTTAAGGAACCTCCAAATGTGTTAAAGAGTGTTAAAGATTCAGATTGCCTTCCAGACTGATACAACCATAGATGTTTTCACACTCCCTCACAGCTATGCGAAAAAAAAATAAAAAGCATCATTGCCCTGAAGGCAGTACTGTGTACTAAACATAAGTAGCATCTATGGGGATATGAAACCAGCCTGAATTATGCAAAGTAGATACACTGTACTGTAATTAAATAAAGTAAGACACCATAATATCACTATCACAACCCAGGAACAGTTCATTGCATTAAGTAAGCTTCAGAGTGGATTCTACTTGGTATACTTGTGAAAGTCACCAAATAATAAACAAACCATAGAATGATTGTCCTCATCAGTAAAGAGGCTTGGAATAGCCTATTTCAAAGAATTTTCCATTAGTTTTTACATGCATCCAGCTACTATTGACTATTGAGTATTCCATTTAATTATTTGATTCTCTTACAGACTTATGGTTTGTATGTGTTATGGCTTCACTCATTCTTGATACTGTTGACATTCATATATTTGCTGTTGTTATTGTTTCCATAATAACTTTGACAACTAATGATTGATGATATATATATATAGTAATCTAGCATTCACATATTAAGCCGCTTCAGACAGAAATATTTGTTGAACCACATAACCATATTCCTTCAGGTAGTTTAGGGTTGATTCTGCACCACTGGCCAAAATAATGTTTGAAAGTTTGAACGATTTGAACAGTTTGAAGGATTTAAAAACTGACTTGGTTCTGAGTGTTTATATATTTTGTTTGTAAATGCATGTTTTCCACTGGAAAAGATACATTCATCTGCATCTATAAGCGAATCAGCTCTGCCAGGCGCACAGCAAATGAAAAATATAAAAATAAATGACTAAATAAGAAACAGAACAAAGAACGTTATTGCAGTAAGACTACCATGCATGCATCTGTAGCTTATAGGCAGGTGGTTCCTGTTTTCAGTCTGCAGTAACGCATAAAGTTATCTCACTGGGACAGACATAGAGCTTCATCTCTGGCTTCAGCTTTTGGGAAAAAAAAAACTTGAAACTATAAAAGTTGCACTGATTGACCATGGGCATGATAAATATATTTCTCTACAGTCAACTTGCTCACGGAAACCTTTCAGGGCTACATCAGAGCAGTAAAAAAAAAAAACAGAAAAAACAGCAGAAAAAAGATACAATTAGTGCCTTTCAGCTTGTGATTGCCTGTCTCGGTGATTGGCCATAAGTGCCCACCAATCTGCTTTCAATGGCTTGCCTCTCTGGGAACTTACTGAACTGCTTAATTGGGCCCCTTTTATACACTTTTTCTACCTCTGTTCCCCCTTGCTTTATATCAGGCTAAAGGGCAATGATTACGCCCTTCTCAACTTTTGAAATTCTATTGGAAATAGAAAAAAGAGTATTTTAAATGATTAAAAAGGAAATAATGATAACAGCCATACTAATGACGTCGCTGTGGCGCCTGTCGCCTGTTGCTTCTGCTGGCAACCGATTTCTTAGCCCCACGTGTTCCGCTTTTAAACAGCCTCAATCACGGCACTTGGAGTTCTTTTACAATTCATTGAATGTAACCTTTCCAGCTGAGTGCTCTCTCTGTTGTGCTCACTCAAGCAGGGTCTCACAAACGGACCTCGGCTCCTCGGTTGGTCTTTTTCGGCGTGGCGGGAGCGAAGGTCATCCACTCAGAGTACAGTGTTAAGGATTGTCTGCCATTGATTAGTGGGCCCCATTAGAGGAGCTATGGACTAAGTCCTCAGGTGGTGTGTGTTTCGCATCCGATAAAGCCCCTTCGCTACTTCATACCACCCCCCCCCACCCTGCTTACACACAAACACACACTCCCCTGTCTTTGCTAAGCTCTTTTGAAGTTGCCACAAAGCAAGGTGCTTGTCTTCTTGGTCAATACTCACTTTCCCAGCAGTCAATATTCACATGTCATTCACTCACTTGTAGAGACACGAGGGGGTTGGGGGTCGTGAGAGAGGGAGGGGGTGTTTGAAACTGTTAAGAAAAGAGAAAAGGAATCGTTTGTGTCACCCATGTGTATATATGGGATGGGGAAAATTAACTTATGTCTAAGAGAAACTTAGTGAACATTCTGCTGATAGACTGGTTATAACCACTGCAGAAATACTCCTGAGATTTTTTTTTTTTGTTGGCCAGCTGCGTTGTTAAAGCTTAGAGCTTAGTCTGACCAGTTGCCATTTACAAGAATTTAACAAAGCCTAATCCTATATTGTGGTATATTTGCACTCCTTCAGTAACATAACAGGCAAGTAATATGAATAATAACACTGACATCACTGATGGTTTTGGATGTGTGCTTGCAGTATGTCTGGAATATATTTTAAATTCTTCCTCTTACTCACTCCCTCTCTGACTTAGCATATCCCATAGTACTCAGTAAATGCTCTCACTATTCAATGGCTCAGAGTTTGCTAACTGGACTAAAGATCCAATGCTAAATGAATACCCAGTGTCATTTGCACACAAGAGTATTGCAGAGGATAGCAGGGTTAGCACAGGCATGTGAGCTATGGTCACTTGTGAAGCCCTCGGGTCCCAGAAAAACAGACTATGTGAGGCTACAGGTTTGCTCTGAAAGAGGACAACCTCAAAACATTCACTTAATTCAAACACCAAATGTTGAAATCTATGGCAGGAACACCAACATAACATCCCAAGGTACAGTATATATTGCTAATATGATTTCATGTGTGGTACATGCACATTGATGATACAAATGGTAGATGAATTATTCATGACACAGTACATGAATAACAAAACTGCAGTCATGTATCTAAAGGTGGGGATTTTGCTGATGATCTTTCAAGGCCAGCGTAAAATGTGATGATCAGGTCTTGGTCGTCATGGTCACTGCTTGTTAATTTGTTGTTTGTGCAGGTTGGGAAGAAGTCAGGCAGTTTCTCTTGCATGGCAAAGCCCACTGTAGGTGGTGATGCCATATTGACAAATGTGCTAAAGTGCATAGGATAGTAGGATGTGCACACAGCATGAGTTGGGGCTCTACTGTGGGTCCTCAGTGAACAGTATAGATTGCTGTGATAAAAAGCTTATTTGGCTTTCCAATTAACTACACTGCCGCCATGGCAAATGACCCATGAATTCAACAGCCCAGTGGGCACTCATCAGACATAAAGCTTTCAATATAAAAATAACGAGCTGAATGACACTACCAGATAATTAAACCTATTTGTGCCACTAGTAAGGTTACAGTTGGTTTCACCTCATGTCCAAAGAGAGAATGTAAGCAGCCTTGACAGCTTTATGGCGCCTCCATGTTACTATACCTGTAATTAGCTGGTAAATACCAAGGCAACTTGACTAGAAGTGGAAATACGACGAGCGATGCTGAATTATGAATGTGTTTGGGCAATATGAAGAAATCACAGGCAAAATAATCACTGGTGATGCGAAAAGCTATGATAAATTGAACTTTTGAAGCAACAGGCAATGGGAGCTGAGCTCTTACACAGCCGCCATGGTCAATGAGCTACAATATGCCTCTATAATTAACTAACCTGCAAAATAACAGAGGCCTAATATTCTCTCTGAATGTCCATTGATTCATATTTTCTGCTGTTGTCTTTGGCAAACACACAGCTGCTTGTCAGGGTAAGAAGCGGTCCTGAGGCCACTATAAGCCTTGGCACCAAGAGGGTAGCTCACAGGCAAGATTGATAACACGACCCCCGATGAATAGCCAGGCTTTTTGTTTCTGCTAATTTATGATCTCTCCTCACTCCGAGGAGCCAAATGTATGCTGCCCTTCTTTGCATGAGCCTAATCATCAGTACAGCATCTCTCTTTACCAGACTAACACAGAGGCAAGGCCAGACAGGAGAGAACTGTGAGGTACATAAACATGGCATTACGCCTAATTCAATTTTGTTTTTTTTCTCTCTCTCTCTTTTTCCCTCTCTTTCGCTCGCTGAGAATGCAAATTGGACTTGGAATTGAAAAGGGGCTCTTAAATGCCTCATGAAGTGAACTGCAAGCAAATTACACAATGGATACTAATGTCATCATGCATCACAGAGAAAACAGAGAGAGAGAGAGAGTATGCGAAAGAAAGGACTATGAGGAAAGCAGAACAGCCAAGAAAGAGAAGACAACAAAAAAAGGGGAGAGAAGGGTGATACAGACAAACAGGAGATGAGAGAAGCCCTTGGAGTTGAACAGCTCCGGCATGGCAAAGGGTGGGTGATCAGATCAGGAGGTCCCGTTCGGGATCAAAGGGAACGTGGCCCCCCTCCTAAGCGAGGGCTGATCTGCGGGGCCGGCAGAGTCAAGCATGGCTTTCTCCCAGAGGTCCAAACATGACGCATCACATTGTGAATATTTTATATGCAGGGCAGCTGGAGCTGACAGCCGCATAGGCCACAGGGTAGCTTTGTTACCGAGAAGAAAGCAGAGAGTTCCAAGTGGCCCCCTTGCCCCCACATTACACACACACACACACACATATACACACACACACACAATACATACAGTCACATTTTCATGCTGTTTCCCTGTGAGTTATACAAGTACCCAGATATTAAACATGATAGAAGGCAAGTGATCTTGACACATAATCTGCAGGACAACCTCTGACTGCGTGACCCACTATTAAATATGCAGCCAGCACCTCCTTTTCCTGCTGATTGGAGAGAAAACCTGTTCAGTCTCTGTGGTGGATGTGCATAATTACTAGGGAATGGGGGGTAGTGCAATAATTTGTGTGTGTGTAGGTGTGTGTATGCGCAAGTGTGTGTATGCTTGCCAAGTGTGTTCATGTCTCCCTTAGTATGCAACTTTCTGTCATTCCACAGCCAATTAACTAGCTTTGGGAGGAAATAAAATGTGTAAGTTGTATAAAAAAATGCCATCTCTCCGTGCATGAGCATTTTATGTGTTTCCCTCCATCTTGTTATACCTCCACTCTCCCATGACCCAGTAAATATGACGCTCATCAGAGAGAGCGAGTGAGAGAGAAAGAAAGAGCAAGAGTGGGAGGGAGAAAGAGAGAGAGGGAAAGGGAGAGAAAGAGAGGCTCTCCATCAACCTCTCCATAGACAAGTCTCCTGGGTGGTAGCAGCATAACACAGTGGTCTTATTATGATGGAGACAAGTGGACCAGGTACTAAATGAGAGAGAGAGAGAGAGAGAGAGAGAGAGAGAGAGAGAGAAGCTGTAGGGAAAAAAGAAAAGAATGAAAAACTATCTTCAAGTCCTACTTTCCCAAGGTTATTTTTAAAGATAGCTTAGGTTGTTAGCCGTGTGTCATGCCATATTTGGGTTAGGGTTTAAATCGCCTCCCAAAAAGCCTATAACTGGAGAGACATCCCCACCGTGATTCCCTGCCGCTACCCACCACCCAGCCCCCAACCGCTGAAAACCACACACACACACACACACACACACACACACACACACACACACACACACACACACACACAAACACACACACACACACACTACCTTGTTTGCAGTACAGGGAGGGGTATTGCTAATTTAAGCCCCTGGGAGATCAACTCATGGGCATCCATGGCCTTTTGTCCTCTCCTATTGCTTGCAGACCTCTCCAGTACAGTTTTCATTTCTCTTTTTCATTCCTCCTCCTCCTCCTCCTCCTCCTCCTCGTCTTCCTCACTCAGTCAGTTTTCATTTCTCTTTCTTATTCCTCCTCCTCCTCCTCTTCCTCACTCTCTCCTGCTAGCCAGTGTGTCTGTCAGCATTAAAGCACTTTCATCTAATGAGATCTCAGTGCACTGCTTTATAGAAAATAATGGGAGCTGTGTCAAAGATAGAGGGAGAAAGAAAAGAGACGCATGTTTGGGCTGTAGTGTTATAACTGCTGCCTGGCAGACAAGTGGAGGGACACACACACACACACACACACACACACTGCATGTGCATTATTGTGAACTGCATTTATATGACCTGCATTTGGCTGACTTGCTTTGTCACTGATATTGGGTTCAATATCCGATATCGGTAATACACTCATAGCGTACAGCAGCAGGCTTTTAGAGAAATCATTCCATGAACTCCCAGATCAGGGTGAAAAAGCTTCACCATGTTTGCATGCCCATGTGTAGGACACATAATGATATCAGCATTTATCATAAAATCCAGACTCTGCTCTAAGCCACATACGACAAGAGAAATAAACAGAGACTGTGTTAACATAAAAAGAACAGGCAACACTCAGGGCAGATAAAAATGATGAATGCGCAGAGCAGTGAGTTTGTGTTGCCATCAGCTAGACATTTATGATTTCTTTTCCTTTTTTTACTCACGCTGTGAAATGAGCTACCTTCAGTCCGGACCTGAGAGAAAATTAGCATCTGACTGAGTGCTGAGAACTCCACTGACTCCTGTCTCACTATTTCAGTTAGTCTCTCTCTCTCCCTCTCCCTCTCTCTCTCTTTGTCTCTATTTCATTCTCTCTCTCTCTCTCTCTCTCTCTCTCTCTCTCTTTCTCTCTCTCGCTCTCTCTGTGCATTCACTCTCTGAGGCTTTTTGAATACACCAGGGCAGATTATGTGTAGCTCCCATAAAAGAGAGCTACGGGTATACAAACTGCCGTTTCTCATTTTGATACTCACTGGCGTGATGCTATTTCATTGTGTAGGCCAAGTTCATGAAAGCACCATATTTCAAACAGGAAATCTGGTGGAAGTGTAAACTGTTTTGACCATAAAGGGCTACCAAGTATTCCCTGACAATCAATTTTGGTAACTTTTTCCCTGCATTGAACATTACTTTTCTGGCTCTTCAAGTTGAGTAAAACTGTAAATCTATCATTTAAGTTGTGTGTTTTTTCCCTAAAGTTGATGTTACTGCCTTAAGCCTACCTATAAATCACAGTGAAAGAGGCTGTTGTATTGTTTGTTAAATCATGTGACCATTCATCCTTGTTTCCATCAAGAATAAGAGAGAGGACTGGACCAACCCTGTGTGTGAGTGGTGTACTGTATGAGTGGATCTATACATGCCTGTGACATAGGATATATAGGGGTCAGAGAGTATTATGGAAATAAAGAATTGTGGTTTGGGGTGCAAGTGAGTGTTCTTGCATGACAAAGAAAAGCCCAGGCTATGTGTGTGTGTGTGTGTGTGTGTGTGTGTCTGTGCACGCAGTATGTATGTGGTGTGTGTTTGTGTGTCTGTGTGTGTGTGTGTGTGTTTGTTGTTTGTGTGTATGCATATGTGTGTGTCTCCCCTCCTGCCTCCAGAGCTGAGGGCTGACAGGCACAGGATGTGGTGCATGAGAGCAGAGCAGGCTCATGGCAGCGATGGGGGTGGGGGTTGCTGGGGTGGGAGATAAAGCACACTGAATTAACATTCAGCTTGTGTGCTGTACCACTCACATTCTTACACACGCACGCACAAATGTACACACAAACACACACACACACACACACATACATGTACAAAAACACACGCACACACGCAGACACACACACACATACACATGCGGAAAGCATACACTACACACATGCACATTGCAGGCACATATCCAGACATCCAGAAACAAATGCTCATACACACACATACAGAGGCAGACATCCACATTCACCTTGCAAGCTCACACGCACACACACCTCTCACTTACATGCACACAAACACACACACACCATTATAGGTACTCCCATTACTGGGAGGAAGGACCTTAAAGGTTCACAGCTTTGCCTGTGTGAAGCAGAAAGCCTCTTAGAGGTGTGCAGTGGAAGGCTGGCTCCCACCAGTCCCAGGAGGCGTAAATGTGCTCTGAACTACTAACTTACTCAGGACCGTCACCATAATTCCCCAGACACGACACCAACATCCCTTGACGATACAGTAGCATAGCGTGGATACATACATACATTGGCGAAACAGCTTGCTCTTCTGTCCTCCTCCACAAAGTGAAAATGATCTGCAGAGTGAAATTGTGCATCATGGCACCACATCTCCGCTTCATGTAACACAACAAAGTACTGTGGCTTTATGGCCCACACACACTCCAGACTCCGAAGGCACCGCATGCAGGGTCATATGGGATTTGACATGTCAGTCAGCATGTATCACATCTCATTACATATTGCATCGTTTGTTACGTAAGTGTTATATAATGTATAGAGGACTATCTGGATCAGAGGGAGCGAGTGTATCCTTAGATACCAGTCCTCTGTGCCCTGAGGTGAACGGCGAAGAGCAGGCATCCAGATGGCAGATGGAGGGAAGAAGCATCAGTGCATGAGGTGTTCTATACAGCGTGTAGTGCACACACTCCTCATATACACAACCTCTGAACTTCTCTTCTTATGTCTTTCCTCACATCACTAACCAGACACTCAAGTTTTGGTTTTGCAACTTTTTTAATCAGCCACTGGAGAAGTTGCCATGCGGTGGACATTAAATACAAGTTGTTTTGCATGAAAAATCAGGTTCATGAAGGAGCCACCCACCCACCCACTTGCTATATCAAAACAATGTCTGTATGTAATTAATTCCAAACATTTTTAGTAGACAGTGTGTATTTTTTTTGAAAAAAAACAATTTTATATATAATTTATATATGGATACAAATTTAAAAATATGTTGTTATTAATACGTATTATTATTACTACTATATAAGAAATGTTACTTGGCCTGAAATCCTCCTCTGTTACTTTACTATAACATTAGCCTCTGCAGACTAAATACCTCATATACCTATTTCATCTAACACGACAGCATCTGTTTTTGTTCTTGCAGCAGATTCAGGCAGATTCCATCACAAATAACACAGAGAGAACTTCAGAAAGAGAGAGAGAGGGAGAGAGAGAGAGAGTTAGCTTGTCCCACATAATATAACGTGACCTCTGTTTGTGGCCAACAGCTCTGACTGTGAACCAGTGAACTGGAGTCGGCCACAGCTGCAGCTGTGGCTCCCGGTGCACAGCACAACAGACTTAATTGAGCCGGGTAATTGGCCATTATTCACCCCACTGCTGATGCCTCTGCAAGCCCAGGCCAGGCCCAGTGAGGCCCGTGCAGCGCAGAGCAGCGCGGCTTGGATCGGCTTGGCACATCTGCAGTGCTCATTAGAGTGTGTGCACGCGCTGGAGGGAACTTTCTGTAAGTTGCGGAGGATGGAGAAGTAGTGGGGGTTGGGTGGTGGCGGTGGGGGGAACGTGCGACTGTTGTCTCATCCCCAAAAAGTTACATAACCACACGGCGCACACCCTTTTTTATTCATCAGCGTGGTTTGCCTGCTGCAGCTGGGATCGAATCAAAGGATGTGCTGTGTGCACTTGTGTGTGCGCACACGCACAAACACTCACAAACACACACACTCTCTCTCTCTCTCTCTCTCTCACACACACACACACACATACACATACACACACACACACTGTCAAGCCTTTCAAGGCTCCTAGTCAGCTCTAACTGGGATGAGGAGGAAGGAGGGCATCTCTGTCGAGTATGACAGGCATCTAATGAGCCCCACGTCTGACAAAAGCAGCACCACTTCACAAGGCAACCCAACGCAAGGCAACTCAACGCATCACACCGGCCGCATGCTGCAACACTTTGCTCAGCTCCGACGTCGTCCTTCTGACTCAAGAAATCCTCATTGATCCGCTGGGGGTTCAAACATAAATTCAAATAGTTTCAAATGGTCCTCAGAGACAGATCATTCAATAGCAGCTCAGAGAGCCGTCCAGGGCCAACAGTGTTCACTTCAGTCCCCATGATAAGCAGAGCAGTTATAAGCTCAGCTTCAGTCCCACCACTGACACTGACAGATGATGGGTTTGATGCTGTCATGAGCACAGCTGTAGTCATGAACACAATTGGACCCACACCAAGAGGGACAACACTAATCATCCAAAATGATAATTACAACTTACATATTAAACTTGAATAGGTTTAATAGAATAAGAATAATAAAGTAAAAAAAATGAAGTTAGATGATTACAATCAAGATATTTTTTTTGTCTAAAACAGGTGTCTAGCCAAACCAAGCATCACACTGCTCAGAGAAGTCAAAGCTATAATCAGGGTTTTTGCAGAAGTTATTTCCAATAAAGACAGGCTTGCTTCTTCACAAATACAACAGAAGATGGTATTTTTATCCAGCAAAGCTGCAATTAACATGTATATCAACTAGTGCAAGATAATAATGCAATCAGACTAAGTAAATGTTTCTCTGTGGCACGTCCCACTGATGGCATTTGTGTAACTGACAACCATAAATGTTCCCTTCATGTTTTAGATTTCAATTTTTTGTAACTATCTAAAAATATTCCAAAATGTCAACCTGACATGAGCACCACTGCGACAGCTCTCTGGGGAGCTAGCCTCCAGCACACCATCGTACCCAGCCTCTTGCAGCGAGGGAGCACAAAAGCAGGGGAACTGAAAGGAATGGAGAGAAGGGGGAAGAAAGAGAGAGAGGGGGGGACAGAGAGAGGGGAGAGAGAGAGAGAGAGGGGTGGGGTTCAGAAGAAATAGAAAAGATTATGTGTTTGTGTGTGTCTACCTCTCTCTCTGTGTGTGTGTGTGTTTGTGTATGAGCGCACTGTACGTGTGTATCCAAAATGAGAAAGAATGGGAGTTAGCGCTTCAACAAAAAAGAAAGAGTACAAGAGAAAAAAATAGAGCAACACTGAGGAGAAATAGAATAGACAGAAGATTGTGTGTGTGTGTGTGTGTGTGTGTGTTTGCATCTGAGAGAGCAAAATAGGGTGAAGAAAGAGAGTATGAAAAGAGAGTGTAAGAAGGAGGGTGGGGGGAAGGGAGGAAGAGAGTGGGTGAAAATGGAGGTAAATACTTATCCCAGGTGCCCAACCCAACCAGATGGAGAAACAGCTGAATCAAACCAATGGAAACACACACCTAATCAAATATGGCGTTACAATTTCATTAAATCAGGAGGTAAAAAAGAGCCTGCAAGACAGAGAGAGAGAGATAAAGGGAAAGAGATGAGCAGACAAAGAGGGGAGAGGATCTTAAAGCCTGCATGAAAATGACAATTTTAAATTCAAAGCCGTGGCACAGCGCTGTGATTTGACTAAGAAGTCAGCGGGCTTAAATTGATTAAATAACGGAATTATGTGCACACAGACCTCTCCCTTAATTACAGATTTTTGAAACATATTAATTAGACAATCACAGGGCTGCCTGACCCACACTCTGCAATAAGGAGAGGGGAACAGAGAGCCCCTCTGTATGGCATTCATTACAAACATGTGGCATATTATTGAGACGGCTGATCTCATTAAAAGAAAGAGAAGAATTTAGACGGAGCCGAGGAGCGGCCAATTAGTGGGCTTTCATTTGTGTGTCCTCCTCTTCCTCCACCTCCCTATCCCCACACCCGGAGCAAGCAGACGGCGAGGAAGACGTATCCCACAAAGGTTGAATTGATTAAAGCAAGTGGTGGGCCCAGCTGAAGAGGTTTGTTTTATGGCCGAGCGGATGCCGGCGTATCTTAGCAACCGCATCCGTCTGTCCGTCCGTGCGTCCGTGCGTTTGGCTCGTTGTGGCTGAGGCAAGCGTAGCCTGTATAACACACACACATAAAAGGCAGAATGCTGGTGGGCAAAAAGGTGCTGAGAGGCGGTGGATACGCGTCACCAGGATATGATGAACAAACTCTCCTGACCTTGAGGTAGAGAGAGAGAGAGAGAGAGAGAGAGAGGGCTATGATGCATTAACACACAAAATTCCTACCATGGAAGCAATCGGTCCTTCCACTGAAAGCAACACTATGAAGTTACTGGTGTAAAACTAGTGGACTATGTAACTGTAAGGCACACAAAACCTTCCAAATATTTCCCACTGCTTTCTAAGGACTGCTAGAAGATGCACATTGATGGCGTTTGATGGCAATGCAGTCAGCATGTCATGCTGCAGCTTTTTTCTGTTGTTGTGGTTTCCTCCCCACCCCTAGAACACCACGGTGCAGATCCTGGATGGCATGTGGGAATAACACTTATGTTTATCTAAAATATTATGGAGATGGTACCAAAAGGATTTGTCTGATAAAAGCTATACCTAACAAAGTGGTGAAAAGTTACATAGCCTTGTTTTGTACTGCAGTAAGAAAGCCAAAGACATGACTACATTATTTTTGAAGGTCCTCTTTGACTGACCTGTATGCTTATTGTAGGAGGAGAGGCTACCGTAGACAAGATAGTGTATTCTCCACAATTATAAGCTCAATTTATTCTTGGGATTGTGGTGTGTTCATATCAAGCCCAGTTGGTGTTGTTGTTTTTGTTGTCTTCAAGCAGCTATTTGTTGTTGATGCTCTCATATCTCTTATTTTGTGGCCTCAAGAAATCCCCAGTCACCAAGGCACATCCATGGGAGGATAACTCTCTGTGGAGAGAGAGAGAGAGAGAGAGAGAGAGAGAGAAATAAAGAGAGAGAAAGAGAGAGAGAGAGAAACAGCTACAAACTGAAGATTCTTCATTCCCCTCGACCCCTCGGGTGCCCCACTTGAACTCACTGCCTTTCTGGTTGCTGCCTGTGTGTAAGTGTGTGTGTATGTCTGTGTAAGTGTAAGTGTGTGTGTGTATGTGTGTGTGTAAGTGTGTATGTAAGTGTGAGAGACACAGAGAGAGAGAGTGAGTGGGGAGAGGTAGAGAGATAGGAAACTC
Source organism: Tenualosa ilisha (assembly GCA_015244755.2). NCBI lineage: Eukaryota > Metazoa > Chordata > Actinopteri > Clupeiformes > Clupeidae > Tenualosa > Tenualosa ilisha. The sequence continues at coordinate 4,560,681 of PYXC01000133.1, read as the reverse complement.
AGATCCTCTCTGGCTGCTGCCTGAAACACCGGTAGCGTATCTCTGAAGCATCTGCTCATTACAAATTGTTGCTGGAGGACATCCCTGTGGAGGTGACGAGGAGGGCAACACAGGAGCAGACAGGAACAAAAGAAGGGAGAGGAGGGGAAAAAAGCGTCAGGAAAGGAGCGCAAGAGGAGGAAGAAAAAGACAGAGAAGAGGAGAGGGGGGTGGGGGAGGAGTGGGGAGCAGAGGGGAGAAGATGAGAGCCTTAGGCTGGGGGTAGGACTCCACTGTTCCACTCAGCACTTTTAACAAGTGGGAGAGGAGAGGAGAGGAGAGGAGAGAAGAGGCAAAGTAGCAGAGCAGAGGGGGAATCTTCACCTCTTAATATACCCCTCTTTAATGTGCCAGCGAGTGTGGGAATCTCCAGCACCCTTCAAGTCTCAGCTAAAGTTCATAAAGTACTTAAAGTCAGAAAAAGTGTTTTTGTTCGTGTGTGTGTGTGTGTGTGTGTGTGTGTGTGTGTGTGTGTGTTGGTTGGTGAGAGCTGGCCCAGTTCTTTGTGAGGTGAGATTAGCTGTACCCCTGGCTCCAGTTCACCAGCACACCTCGGCCCTGGCTGCATCTGAAGCAGCCTGCTGAGGATGAAAACTCGTGTTTTAAACATGAGGGTGTTTGTTGTCGGTATTTTACCCTCAGCTGTAATTAAATTCTTAATTAGTGAGCCCTCAGAAGCAGCATGCGTTAGGGGGATGGGGTCGGGGGGGGGGGTGGTTGTAGGCGGACGAGATTGGTGGATGATTCAATTTTAAAGCCCTTGGAAATATCCTGAAGCTTTGCAGAGGGATCAAGAGAGGAAATGGCAAAGAACACAAAATGTGAGACTTTCTTCCTCCAGCAAGAAGAGGTGCCCAGACAGTCTGCCATCGACAGCCTATGCCATATGCCCCTGTCTCAATTGGTTCCATCTCAACTGAAAGACCGATGTAAGGCTACGACCTGCATTACCCGACATCTCCCTCCTTTGGCACAAAGGCAATAGAGGATCTCAGGCTGAACACAAGACACTATTAACTTCTCACTTGACCCCCCCACCTCCCCTTCCTCCTACTTTTCCAGCTTGTGGGCATCAAACAGAAGAGACAACTGGACAAGATGAAGTGACTGCGAGCCCTTTCTTGTGTGCTGTTGCTACAACTAAGTCCTGGGAATGAATGGTGGTGGTGGTGTGGCACTCTAACGCAAGTCAGATAAGTCAGAGAGAGAGAGGGAGGGAGCGTGAATCCGACTGTAAAAATGCGTGGGGAGGGATCAAGGTCTGAGATCACCTATTCACTGCTGCATGATGGGACTAACTTTTACCCAGCTGAAGGGAGGGGGTGCGCTGGAGGTGGGGTGGGTGGGGGGCGGGCATTTGAGGGTGAGGATGAGCAGCATGTGGGAGGAGGGTGCTGGGGCTGAGGTTCCTCTCCCCCCTGCCATGGCTGCGTCCTGATGACTGGCCTGTTTCTGAGGCTGACGGATGTTGAGGGAAGGTGGAGTGGGTGGGGTTGGGGGGATATGATGATGACAGTGATGAGGAGCGGGGGGAGTGCCGAGGCGTGCTGTGCATGTGCAGCGGCTCTTTGATGTGTCAGCAGCGCGTCAGCAGCGGCAGAAGCTGAAGAGGCAGGAGCGGCAGAGACAGAGGCAGGCGCGCTGCACCTCTGTGAGGTATTGAAATGCACCGCAAGCCCGGGTAGATATGGGTAAAGGATTGCCGGCGGCTAATTGAATATACTTTGCTCTGCACAGTGTCTCCTGATTCCCAGTGATTACCACATACTGGAATCTGTCTTTGCAGTGTGTGTAAACTTGTGTATGTGTGTGTGTGTGTGTGTGTGTGTGCATGCTGCGAAAGAGTACATGTATTTGTGTCAGACTCTCTCTCTCTCTCTCTCTCACTGTGAGTGTGTGTGTATGTGTGTGTGTGTGCGCGCATGTGTGCATTTGTGTGTGAGAGAACAAAAGCATATCTCTGTGACTGCTGAATGACGCATGGAGCCGTTCAGGCCCGTGACTCTGACCCTCTTTTTACCTTCCCTATAGGCTTCAGAGAAATATTCCTCCCGTCCATCCACCACACAGCCTTCTCTTGAGATCCGACTCCTGCCTTCCAGGTCAGCTCTCTCCGGTGCGCTTACTCATATGCCCCCGCTGTCCGGAGGCACCCGGACGGGAATTCACTCGTGTCGTTGAGCGGCCAAGCAGCCCATGCCGGGCTCTGCTGAACCGGAAGTGAGCAGATCACGTCCTGAGAGGCCCGGCCGGCCGTGCACAGTGTTCAGCAGCAGCGACAGCGTCCAGCCAGGGCCGTTGGGGACGAGAATGCATTCAGAGGAGATCGGTGGCGGCAGCCTGCCGGAGAGCTTCACCGAGGATTCCATGCGAGCGCACACGACGTGGAAGAAAAAAAAATCCTAGCGCCCAGGGCTAATGGGGCTGTCTGCACACACATTTCAGCATTTCTCTGACTGAGACTGAGCTGAATGCTGCTAGTCGCCGAAGACCGTTTCAGCCACTGGAACTCAGAGATGCTCACGCTATCAGTGCGTTCAACCAGCACACGCTTTTAACAGTCTTGACAGGGCGAATCTGCACTCAACATGACTTGACTCAACATGGTGCAAAGTGCCAAGACGTGTGAAAGAAAAAGTCATACACACAACCCACGTATACTACGTACTGCAATAAGCATTGATGTAAAGCTTTTCTGTGTATAAATATACAAATATATTTCGGCAAAACAACATTTGATACTAGAATACCTTACAGATGTGACAGACTGTTTGTCATCACATCATTGAAAAGCCATCCCAATAGCAGCTAAAGTAGCAGTTAATGAAAGCTATAAATAAATGAATAGAGTTTCATCTGATATGGAACAAGAACTCTTCATTTTGTATGTGCTGTTTCACTCCTGGCAATCTATATGAGCTACCACAAACATCTTTTGAGGGACGGATTGAAGTTTTCTCCCGGTGTGTCTCTCTTTGCTTTTGCCAGACTTCTACCTCCCTCTGGGAGTGTGAGCAGGGCACAAATCTGTGCTGCAGCACTGCAAGGGAAAAAAATGATAAAGAAATAACACGTACAATAACAACATGTTTTTTCAACGTCTGTGAATGTTGTACTTCTTTAAATATCAACAGTGCAAACGGAGAAACTTTCGCATGGTGTTAAACATTGAAAACAGCTTCTGAAAAAAAGATGGACTTTCCTTTGATGTAATTATTGCCTCCTTTTTTCATTTTACCTCCTGTTGTTTGAGAATGAAAGGATCCTAAATTGTGTTTACTGGACAGGTAACTTCAGAAGAGATGGTAATCAAATTCACTCCACCAGCCACTAAGCAATTTGATTTTCCTCGCACAGCTGATTAAGCATTGTGTGTGAACTTCATAATATCCTGGGCTTTGTGCTGTTGTCTCTCTCAGGCACTCCTCTTTCCTCTTTCCTTTATGTGTGTGTGTGTGTGTGTGTGTGTGTGTGTGTGTGTGTGTGAGAGAGAGAGAGAGAGAGAGAGAGAGAGAGGAGAGAGAGTAGGCACATATGTATGAGTATGTATGTGTGTGTCTGTGTGTGTGAGAGAGAGAGAGAGAGAGAGAGGAGAGGGAGTAGGCACATATGTATGAGTATGTATGTGTGTGTCTGTGTGTGTGTGAGTGTGTCTGTGTGTGTCTGTGTGTATGTGTGTATGTGAGAGAGAGAGAGAGAGTGAGAGAGGCTGTGTGTGCATGTGAGAGTGTGTATTCTAACTAATGTCCTTGAATCAATTTGTGTCTCTCCTGTGGGTTTTGATGCAACCAAATCTTCATCCTTCATCTGAATAGTAATTGCGTAAGTGCGCAATTATAGCAATCACGCTCATATGGTTGTTGATTCTGCGCACACAAGGACAAAAAAGTGAGGCAAAACTTGCCACTGGGTTGCCTAAGCAGCCCATCTTTGCAGTGATAACATATTAAAGTGTAAAACAGGAGCCAAGTCAATCACCACCCATATGACATGTGGACTGTGGACATGAAGTTTAATCCGTATAGAGAAATTGACAGTGCACAGCGGTGTCTCTGAGATATGTCTCCTCATGAATGCAAAATTGTGTAAGATAAGCTTCTTTATTCCCTGACAGGATGATAAATCTGGCTCCCAGCGATCATACCGTTGTTGATTTCAGACAACGACAACCATTTAGTTTCTGTTTACAAGAACAGCATTTCTCAAAATGAGGTATGATTTTGTGAGATTGAAATGAAAGCGTAGATTGTGTGTGCTTTGGCATACCCTTCACAAAGCAAGATGAACCTGACCCATTTTGGCCAATGAAACAGCCCTGCTGCAGAGCCACTGGCCAAACATGGTCATTTCAGACAACATTTTAAAGGATAGCAAACAACAGGTGAGCCATCCACTGCGGGGATTCATATTAATAAGTCATGGGAGTGGAAATGAAAATGGCCCTGTGCCAAGAGGCAGAGAAATCTAATATAGCAATCCACAGTGTCAGTGTAATCGTATTGATATTACTAATGCAATAAAGAGCTGGCTTTGTGAAAATGACAATGTCTTGGTCTACGGTGTGATAAAACGGCTTATTTGAACACAATTACATTCCCCACCCCCATCTTTATATTTCATGTTATTTAGATTATTTTTATAACTGTTAGTAGATAATTTTGCAACCTGTGCAGGTAAAAAAAAAAGAGGAGTTTCTTCAGTGGATGTTGCCTGATCTGAAGCCACTGGCATCTCAGAGGCAGCTCTGAGACAGGCTTGTTCCATAGGTTGGCTTGGCTGGCTGGCTGGCTGTTTTGTGGTTGCTGATGAATAAATGCATAACAAGACGTCACATTTCCCCTGCATACGAGTGATTTGGAGTGATCTCTCAGTAGAGTTATTGTTTTCTCCTGACAAGCAAAAAAAGAACAAAAAAAGTCTCAGATTGATTTGTGCGCTTTGATGTATTTTTCAGTCTCAAATACGCTTTTAGGGTTAATGAAATCTGGGTTGCTATTCAAATGAAATGATACACTCATACGGGCTTACACAAACACATATGTATACACAAACACACATGCATGCACATGCACATGCACACCACAGACAAACACACACACACACACAACAAACACTCAGTGCATCAGATCTGCTAAGCTGCAGGATGCATGCTCTGAAACTGGGTCATTTGAAAGCCCCCCAAATTCTTCAAATCTCCAGTATCTCCAAGCTTACATGCTAGATAGTAGAAAAGATACTCAGAAGAGCTCACCCATGACAGTTTCCCAATACATGACGCTAAACCCCACTGCTTACAATACTCTAGTGGTTGTGGGCTTGTACACCCCTCCCTCATTTTCAGTTTTGATAAAGACTACATTATGCTTCTCTCTCCATGGCAACATGCATGTTTACCTCTACATTAATGTTCCATTTCCCCTGACCATCAAGGACTGTCACATTTTAAACCTTATGTGGGCATTTACAAATGTTATGAGATGAGAAATTTGTCAGTGGAAAGAGATTTAGATGGAAAATGTTTGAAAGTGTATGGAAAATGTATGGAAGTTTTTTTTTTCTGGTGGCAACATTGATTAGCATTTTCAACAGATGCCACAGACTAAATCAACTGGACAGAATGTTAAAACTGTTGCTATGGATATGGAAAGCTCCCGGATGACCATTCTAATATGTCAACATGCCCCCAACCCCAACCCCCCCACACCCCCACCCCTTTCTTCCACTGGAGTGCCCATGTTGCTCTGCTCTGCCTAAGCCTCATGTTGTCCCCACATCATAATGTAATTAAGGCTTCTGGGGGGGACTGGAGAGGTGGCAGTGAAGGGCAGCGCTGCTGCATGTGCTGAGTGACTGTGAGTGAAAGAGTGAGCCAGACCCCCCCACACCCTCCCAACACACACACACGCACACACACACACACACACACACACACACTACCCCCTTAGCCCCTGATTCAGCCCGTGCCAAGCCAACGTCTCCACAGGCAAACACACGATGACACCGGCTGGGTGACCCACCCTGTCCTTGCCACTTTGTCTCTCCCCTTTGCTGGACAGCCCTAATTAGGTCACTCTCAGTGGGGTGTTAACATGCACACACATACACATACACACACACACACACACATACACACACACACACACTTGTTTTTCTCCTTCTTTTTGTGCTCTTTTAAGAAGCTATCGCTTGCAATTTCTGTCTTGAGCCTTGAGCAATAGGGAGTAGTCTATAGAGCAACTGGCAAAATGAATGAATATGCCTATATGCCTTAAATAGATAAACACAAACAGTGCTTTGATGATGACGGCAATGTAAGACATATATTATGCTCTCTGATAGTGTTTTACTGTATTAATAAATGCTATGAATTGTTGGTAGATAATCTAACATGAAGCAAAGTCATGGCGATAGTTGGTGTAATGATATTCAGATATGTACTTCGTACAACGGAAAACAACTGTCACTAAATTTAGTGTCCACCAACATTGATGAAGGATATTATTTTGCACTGCAAATGACATCAAGTGTGGCTGTACGCAGTGGAAAGCTCCAGTCTCCGCTGTCTAGTTTTATTGGCTTGAGTCTCTCCTCCCAATCTAGCTAAACGCGTTAACCTATTCTCACTGATGCTGCAGATGAATCTAAATGATGCCTTTCATTTGGAGTGTGAGATATTTCTCCGCTTTAATTGAGTCATACTCTGATCTCCGGAGAGCTGCACCCTCTGATACCTAATGTAATCCCCACCGCCAAACCCAGAACAAATCAGCATATCAAACGGCCAGTCAACGCATGGGGGACACAAGCCATTTCTATATTTAATTGTTCTAGTGTTTGTGTGTGAGTAATGTTGTGACTGCTGTGACAGGCAGAAGGCCTGTGTGCTGGGATGGATGCGATGCTCTCCTAATGAGATGAGAGAGGCGTTGGAGAGAGAATCTCAGCTGATCCCACGCATGTTCAAACATTGTTGCAAACATTTGCCATTGATGTACTGTTGTGGAGAGAGAGCCATTTGTTGTTGAGTTCTTTTTCAGTGACCTTTCAATAGCACTTTTTTCCGTTTCACTGTAGAGTTCCTAGAGAGCGTCTAAAATATGGTTTAACCACAGCAAATATTGTCCTTCATTGTGAAATACTGTTAATCTTTATTTTTTTCCAGCCTCTTTGCCCATGTCCTTTCTTGCCCATGTAAAGGCACATGCTTTTAACCATATATATATATATATATATATACAGTATATATATACAGTTAAAAGCTTATATATTTATTTTTTCCTCCAAGCACAGTTGCTGCAGTTTTGTACTTTCTTTAAAAAAAACATGACTTCATTGCGTGTGACAACAAGCATGCCCTCCTTCAACGAGCTCCGCTGGCCTTCATAAATAATTAAAGATTTAATCTGTGGTATTTTCAAAGGTCAGGCACACAACAAAGAGACAGAAATGCCAGCTTTCCCTCTTTCTCCTCACTCACAGACAGACTGTTCCTTGCTTGCCTGCTGGATGCTCGATCGAGATGTTCTGAGAGCATTTCAAATCGGCTGGGTCGGACTCGACTCTCCGTGGGTGTCATCATTTAACCCATTGCAATCGCCATCCGAAAACCACATTCTGCGATCTTAGCCATGGCTAATTACACAGAAGGACCACCCAGAGGCCTGTCGATCTCGAGGAAAGGTCAGAGGTTAAAAAGGCCGAATGCATGCATGAATGCAGAGCTAGTCGGACAATGACTAGAATAAGTAAACAGAATTGGGCTGAAATGGTGTTCACCTTTCATTATCCTCCTTGATGCATAATCTATGAGGCAGATTCAGGACTGGCTCATCCTCAAACATTATTATGAGGGAAAAAATCCTGCTGAAGTCATTCATTTTTTGTTCTCTCTCCAGACAGCATTACTTTCAGACCTTCCAAACAAGGCGCTGGATGAGCGGAGATTATCAAAGTCGCCAATCACTCAAAGATCTGCAGAACACGCATTGCAGCAAAAAGGAAAGGACATAAAAAAAATGGATGATGTTCTCCCGACTGGGTAGTAACTGAATATAAAGTGGTGTGAGGGATTTATGGCTCTCCTCATTTATATGCCCATACAGACCAGGTGAAAGACGCCAGGTCAGGGAAAGGTCTGGCTTGTATTCTGGTGTTCTGTGCAGCTCATGGTGTCAGGGGAACTGGGCATTAAAAATGGGGGAGTGAAAGACACTGCTGCCTTTTCATGCTGCCTAGTTGCCAGCTTACTCATATCCGCTTGTCCTTGCAGAATTACTTTAGGGAAGCTGAAGGCTTTATCATGTCTTGCCTCCCTTGCAAAAAAAAAAAATCAGGAAAGAAAAAGTTTTCATTCCTTCCTTCCTTCCCCATCCCTCTTGCCTTCACCCACCATCTTCTCCCCACTCTCTTTCCCTCTCCCCCCCCTACGTTCCTCTCTATCTCTCCCGACAAACTCCACTCCCTTTGTGCTCCACTCTTTCTAGCTCCGCATCAGAGAGTGAGTGAGGCGGCCATGGCCAGTCCTGATATATACGCTGGCAAAAATGTGTTTATCAGCGACAGGGACTGGCACCCGAGAGAGTCGAGTCAGTCTGCCATTCACTGACAAGTTCAATGGAGTGCAAGTTACCTTTTCAGAATGCAGCACCCCACAGATAGCAGCAGATAACCATCTCTCACCAGTGTAAATTCAATTTGATCCTCTGGAAGAGAATGGCAGGTAACATGGTGATTTATTACTGGCATATGGTAGTGTACAGCAGCACGGAGCAGCATATTATTAGCAGGCAAATGCACCTATCATTTGTAGGTCACAGGTTGGTGGGACTGACTCACCCAAGCTGGCTGAGGATGAGAGGCAACGTTAAACAGCATGACCGCCATGACAGCCTATAGTACTCTCACTATCTCTCTTTCTGTCCCTCTGTTCTCTCTCTCTCTCCCTCTCCCCATCTCTCCTCTTCTGACGGTCCTCTTGGCTGTGTCTGATGTGACGAAAATTAATCTCTTAGCTGCTCCCAGCCAAGAATATGGGTCACCTCAGCTCAGCTCAGCAGCAATAACAGCAGCAGTGCAGGTTTTTGGGGGGATCCAGCAAAACAGCTTCATGTTCCCCATATAATGTAGTGTCAGTGTGCACTGTGTGCATTCTATAGGCCCTGTCTCATGTTTACTCAGCAGCCAGCCCTGGGTGTTCGCATGGGGACTTGCTACTGAACTTGGAGTCTTTTAACCCTGAAACTGGGCTGCTGTGCCTGAGTCCTCGTGGTGTGTTGGTGTGACGGCCCTTGCGTCACCCTGTGCTTCTCTCCCTCCTGACCGCTGTGCCGCACACACATTCTTTTTTCTCCCATTAAACATTCATGGAGTGCCACGTGAGCGTGGTGTCAAGACCGCAGAGAGGGGGGGTCACAGAAGAATGATAACGCCACACTGTCGTTGTTAAGTGTGCGCTGCGGCACGGCTCTGTCTGCATATAGCACAGCAAAAATACTCACCCTCTCCCACCGGAGCAGCCAGACCCACCACCAACACCATATACTGCTGCCTACCTCTCTGCTGCCTTTTAGTGGCATGCTACTAAGATATGGGAAAATAATCCAAGCAAGGCATCGTCGCATTGGACCGTGGTTATAATTGGAATATAGATCGGCAAGTGATAAATACAATGGAGGTGTGTGTGTAAATGAGGGAGGGGGGTGGAGGGTGGGGGGCATTGAAACAGTTTATTCAATCTCCCACTTGTGTTTGAGATTCCTGTTTATAATCTACGTCCTCCTACACACTTCCCACACAAGCTAATGTGTCCTATCTGACGCATTCACAAGGTCTTCAGTGGCACGGCTTCATCTGTGAGCTTGAAGCATATTTATTCCCCCTGCCTGCCTTACTGCCATGTGCCTGCTTGCTTGCCTGCTCGCTTGCTTGCTACCCAGCGCCTGTTGCTATATTTGCTTTGCCTCTTCAAAACTCCGGGGTGGTGGAGGGCAGGAGAATTAGGCAATTAGATCCATCACCATGGGGGATCCTGCCTCTCGCGCACCGACTTGGAGAGGCAGACCAAAGGAAAAGAGAGCGAGAGAGAGAAAGAGAGAGAGAGAGAACAAATAAACAAGCAGATATTATACCTTGATAAGCTAAAGCTTAGCCATCTCTGCACTGGAAAAAACATAGATAAATAAGGGTAGGGCTAAGATAACAGCACAGACAAGAGATGAGGGGGGAGCTGGGGGGGGTGACATTAATTGTGAAGAAAGGAAAGTAGTTGTATAAAGACAAGCCCACCAATGCCACCACAACCAATTATTGCCAAGAGCGTGCCATGTTTGTTTATCTATTGATCCTTTTTTAACTGTGTGATGGCACTTGTCAAGCTTGCTTAATTATTAAAGGGTGTGACTGTGGGAGTGTGAGGCTGGCCAGGAGAATGTTCAGAGGTGGGGTAAGACAGAGCCCCAACGACGCCCCCCCCCCACACACACACACACACTTACCCTCCCCCCTCCCCCCTTCACACACACATACACACACACAAAAACCAAGGACGGTCACTTAACTCAGGGCCAATTACACTCCAGGTGGACTGCACAGGCACCCAAGCTGAAACACATGCTAATGGCTAGCCACATAATTGTCGCTTTTTTTCATGATGCTCAAGAATTATGAAAATGGGATTTTTTTCAAGACAGAGAGAGATTCAGAGAGATGGCTACACCAAAACGAGATGGTAAACAAAAAAAATGAAATATGTCTGAAACTGCTACTTGAAGGGCAGCCATGAGAAGTGGCCACCGTTAGTAACTAGACAACTTTACAGTCGCCTTCTTTTGTGCTCACAGTCTGCCCAGATACATTTCTTTCTGAGGCACAGTGGCCGCCCCTACAAACGCTGGTTTCTGGTATAATTAAAAGGCATTTTCTGTTCCATTACTGTTGCCACACTCTGGTGATCACAACGTGACAGGTGCTACCGAGTGTAGCGTAATCCTGTTTGTCACAATCCATTCCCGACCTGATCCCTCTGCTGATCTCAACAATTATGAGCTGCAAACTGGAATGGATGTTTTGCAGCAGTGTGGGGTATGCAGCCTTCCTGTTTTAGGTGCTGAGGCTTGGAAAGAGATTGTGTGTGTGTGTGGATGCGTGCGTGTGTGTGCGAGGAGGAGGAGGAGGAGGAGGAAGGGGTGGGGGGTTCTTGGTAAACACATACAACAGTGCTAAATGGCTTTTAAACAGCATTCATTAGCAGTGTCATTGTGTGTTATTCACCAGGGTTATAATAACTTCATTCCTATGGGAGACCCAAGTGTTGCTTTCTGATGCTGCAGTATTAAAATTCAGTGCTGTGCTTCCCTCTCTGTTATGTCTCCAACAGTGTTATTTCCCACAGGAGATGGCTTAGCGGACGGTGAGGTGTGTGTGTGTGTGTGTGTGTGTGTGTGTGCATGTGTGCAAGGAAAGTAAGGTCATAGAAAATCTACGGTAGAATGGCAACTGAGGGCCCATTCCATTATGTGTTTCATGATGCTCCATGCTATCACTGTCATTATGGGATGCCATCTTGGGACTGTTTGTGTGACAGGGAAAAAGGAACGCATGTGGATATCTCACACATACAGTATTTAATCTATAAAACGGCTAAGCGAAGAAGAAAAGGAAATTCAATTTCAAGCCAATCCCATATATATATTTATTCAGTTATTTATTTATTTTATTTGTTTCATATCTCCATTCTTTTTTGTCATCAGGGCTGAAATCAGCAAATGCCCTTGAAATGGGCCATTACCTAGTTGAGTGACAGACAGTTTTGCATTTGCCTCCAAAACACAGACTTGGCCCTAGTGATGGGAATCTTCTCAGACAATGCATCACACCTCATTCCAATTAACAAGCAGCCCTGCAGCCCTGGGCCAGCACGCTGTGGGTGTGACATACGCCCATCACTCACTCACTCACTTCCCCACCGGCGTGTCAGACTGTCACTGGAAGAGACACCAGGGGACCATGGGCACTCACACACACACACACACACACACACACACACACACACACACACCATGGCATGCTGCGCAATGTGACACGCCCGATCAATAGACAGACTCTCTGATCCCCTGTAGAGTGAGGCACATGGGAGGGCGGGGGGATGGGGGGGTGTGCAGACTGATGGTGTAATCTCTCTCACACATACACAAATACACACACACATACATACACACACACGAACCTAGACACAAACAAAAAAACATACACATTCACACACACATTCATAGACATTAACACACACACACGCTCATATGCGCACATACACTCATACTCAACAAACATCTCACTCTCTCTCTCTCCCTGTCTCACTCACACACACACATACACACACTCACACACACACATACACACACACACACACACACACACACACACACACACACATACACACAAACACACACACACACACACACACAAAGTTATGCTTTTTGCTTTTTAGTGCTCTGGCTTTTAGCAATCAATAGGGCTGTGGAACAGAGGTGAATATTGAAGGTTAATATCATCAGTCTGGTTGTGTGCAGGGCATACACACTTAATTACACTTTTAGATATGGAAATATAAAATATGTAAGTGTGTGTGCCTAAGTGCGAGTGTGTGTGCGTGTGTGTGTTTGATGACAAAGTGGGGCTCTCTGGCTTAGAAGGCCATTTTAACTGTTCATCATTAAAAAAATCAAGAGGGAATGGCTGAGATGAACAGAAAAGTACATTCACAGCCAAAGGGGTTTTCAAGATATGAAGCTATTTTCTCAAGTCCCTTGGGTTTTTGATTTTCCAGCAAAAGTCACTGTTCTCTGTACTTATAAAACAAACTAAACCAAACAAAACCACCAAATCTTTAATCATCACAATTTTATACAATCCTCATTATTTGCCCCTAAACTGTAGGTATTCTGCAAATTGATGCACTGCATACACCAACCTAATTCTTCAAACATCCATTATAAAATGCAGCCATAATCAAACAATATAGGAATATAGACAAAGATGCTCCTCACCTCCACGCGCCCCACAACCAGTCTCCAAACTGTATTCATTTGTCTCATTGATTCATTTGTCATGGGGTGAGAGTAAGCTATTAACTTCCTTCCTCGTTCAGGGACTTTGCTGTATCGATTTGTCCCACCACAGAGAGAGTGTGTGTAAGCAGAGGCAGAGCCAGCAGGGCAAACATGGGCACCAACAAAGTAAATGGACTGGGCTCGCGGAAGGAGGCCGGACGAACTCCCCCTCCCCTCCCCCAATGCACGTTTGTGTGTGTGTGTACGTGTCTGTGTGTGTTTGAGTGTGTGAGAGTCTGTATGTGTGTGAGTGTGTGTGTGTGTGTGTGTGTGTGTGTGTTTGAGTGTGTGTGAGTCTGTATGTGTGTGAGTGTGTGTGTGTGTCTGTATGTGTGTCTGTATGTGTGTGAATGTGTGTGTGTGTGTGTATATGTGTATGTATGTGTGTGTGCGTGTGTGTGTATGTGTGTGTCCTCTCTGTAGATAAACAGTGTGCCAGTGATTAAACAGGACGGAAGACCTCCAGGGGTCACCTGCCAACTCGCCAGGTGACAGACTCTCTCCTCGCCGGCCTCCCCCTGCTCCCAGCGAGGTCGGACACATGAAGGTCCCTCTGTGCCCAGTGCCAGATGTTCTGTGTCACCCCCTCTTCTTCAACTACTTCTTCATCCATGGCCCAACAGATACTAGATACCTGAAAAAAAAAAAACATGGCGGCACTAATCTGCACTGTTAGTTCTCACAGTTGTGTACTGTGCAGAAAATACAAAGAGAAAATACTCTTTTTCTAAAGAGCTGCTTAATATTGTATGGAGCTTGTAGGCTTTGTATTTGGTAAGCTTGGCTTAGACTGGAGAGACATGATGTTGGCTGACCCACTCACAATGGTGCAGTTCTCATTTTGTTTTCTCAGTGTGGTGAATGCAAGCCAAATTCACCCAAGGCACTGCTAGACATAGTCTCCAGTTCCACTGCAACACAGTTGGCAGTTTGATCAGCAGTCCAACATGACTGAATGCATTTTGTTCAACATGCCCATGCCAAATTATTATAATTTTTTCTATTATTTGTGTTGCTATTTTCTAAAGGCATTCTGTAGACAGTGTTAGGTTCAGGCCAACCTAGTCCTGTCTAAAAGTTAGTGAAGAAGAAATATGCAGAAAACACTTAAATCCTGAGTGTTTGTATGTACGCATGGAACATTGCACTCGTAATGTACAACATGGACTTGGTCTTTGACAGACACTCTATCTGATATTGATGTTCGGCATCTGAGAAAAGCCATTCATTGTGACATAACAGTGCTACCACAAAGGGTGTGGGGAGCATGAATCCTTCTCTTTGATTTCCTGTCTGTTCTTCTAGAAATTTCTATAGGGCATTAGTAGCACACACAATGAGCCCAGAGCTTATTTATAAGGTCCTTTATGGACTGCTATTGGTGCTGGGGCTGCTCCTGCTGCTGTGGCTGTTGCTGTGGAGGAAGATACTGAGGAGATTAGAAACAAGGTCTTTAAGATAGCCTTCCAGTGAGCAACAGCCAGACTTTCTCTGACTGATCCCAACTTCTAAATCTTTTTTTTAAAAGTGTGAGAGATAGACACATCAGCCAGAATAAGACTCTCTTAGGTCTCCAATAAAGCTGTAAGGGAAAGTGATAGAGAGAGAGATGAAGGGTGAGAAAGAGGGAGGAAGGTTGAGAGAGAGAGAGAGGGAGTAAGAGAGAGAATGAGGGAGACAGAGAGCTGCTCTTATTGTCATACCTTGGGTTACCAGCACTGTTGTAAACAGAGATAGTATTGCATTCAGAGGCTGTTTCTTGGGCTGTGCTGTGTCTTTGACTGGACTGAGAGAGTTTAGTGAATACTCTGGAGGGAGCCATCTGAGGTGAGACGGATGGAAAGACGTCAGGCGGAGCGCAGATTTATCTCCCGCAATGAACGCAAGGTGCACCTCATTAATGCCCAGTTAGCCCCTATCTGGTGGTAATGTTCTGATCTGATACACTAATAAACAGATATCTTTGTTTTCCTTCAGTGTTTTAGCATGAACAGATCCACCTGGTGCAAGATTTTTGTGAAAGACTACTTCATTAATAAGGATGATGAGTGCCAAGACATCCATCTTTGCCCAGTGCTATATACTAAGATAATCATCTCAGATTGTAAGTGAATGGGATGCAATAGAGGGAAACATTAACCTCGCTCAATATGAACCTCGCTGCTATCCGTACCCCTGGCATGCATCCCTGTCCCCTTTGATCCTCTTAAAACGATTTATGCCTTGGAGCAGATGGGCTTCGGGCAGAGCCTTTCGCTGTTTTACGAGCCTTTTCTCCCCCTGTTACTGGCTTACGCAGGTAAGGCATCGGGGGCCCTCAAAGCCCTGGTGCTTTGGCCACCACAAACAGCCATCTACCCTGTGGCCAGCTCCCGTGTGTGTGTGTGTGTGTGTTTTTGTGTGTTTGCGCACAATGACCCTGGGGCCCATGCATCACCTGGGAGGAACGATAGTTCCCCTGTCACCAGCCGCCGGTAACAGAGAGCGGCAGCCTCCAAACCCACAGCCCGGCATTATTTATGGGTGTAGCCGGGAACGGAAAACAGTCATTACCACCAGCGGGCTGGGGTATCAGTCAGCGCTGAGGCCTGCCGAGATTGAATGTCAGGGGAAGGGAGGATGCGGCATGCTGAGAGGTGGCAGGAGAACAAACAACGTCTTACCCCACCTGCTGGCTGGCGCATCAGGGCATCTCATTGGGAGAGACCAGACAGGATCATCAGGTAGCATCACCTGCTATCTTGCAGGGGAACAACTAAACAGAACCCACAGGTCACTTTGTTACTCATGTTTTAAAGCGCATGGTGCATTCCCCCAAAAATGTTTACATGTTGCATGTGTGTACTGTTTTTATGACAACATTTTTATGACAACAGTACACACACATTTATGTAGAGCTTTCACAACATACAACGACAACATACATATACACATTTACAGAGAGCTTTCACACATATCCCCCCATGGGGATTAACAGTATCTGTTTCCCACTCAAAGTCAGGTGGAAATACTGCAGGCAGCTTTGTGAAAAAATCAGAAACAATAATGAAGGGAACTGTCTGCTCAAATCAAGCAATTTATAAGAACATCTGGTTGGACTGGGCAACAGCACATGGAAGCAAGATGTGACATAGCCAGGTGAATCATGATTACAAACAGACGGAGCCAGATGCACAGGTGGTTGCCAGGTGAAAGTCACTGTTATAATGCATTTGCCCGTCAAGGAGATGGAGATGGAGGTGGAGAAGAAAAATCTTATAGCGACCAGCTACACGTCACAGATGGCTCCCCTTAATTTAACTTCAAGGCCCCGTCACTTACCAGGATGGAGCATGCCACGGCATGGATTGGCACACTTAATTTACCAAGCTCTAAGAAATTATTAGCCGGCCATGACTGACTTGTGCGTCTGGGGGATGGGTGAGGACTCGAGCTTCAGTCTGGAGTCGAGATCGGCAGGCTTTGATAGCAGGTTTACTGGTGATGAAACAGCTGTGCTGTAGAGAGTTTTTTGTGATTGACAGCCGGAGTGTAAGAGGGAATTGGGGATAAAAGAAACGAATGAGGGAAGGAGGGAGAAAGGGGAGGGGGAAGTATGATTGAGAGAGAGGAACTTAAGACGTCTTTGGATATTCCCCCAAGCTTTCATTAGTCAAGGCAGCTCCTTTGAGCAGGGTGGAAGCAAATGATGTGTTGGTCTTAAGTGAGTCACAGTATCTAGAGAACTTAATTAGGGTCGAGGCAGAGAAAGGCAAAGCTGAGAGAGCCACCTGACCCTCTGACCGCGTGGGGAGCAGAGATAGGATAAACCTTCCTCGGCTTGGTGTGTGTGTGTGTGTGTGTGTGTGTGTGTGTGCATGTCGTCCTACCTTTTTTATCTCTCCCTTCCTCCTTCTCTCTGTCTGTTCCTCTGCCTCACTCCCTTTATCTATCCTCTCACTGTGTGTCCCTTTCACTGACATTTTTTTCCCCTTCTCCTGCTCCTCTGCACCATCACTCTCTCTCTCTCACACACACTCTCTCTCTTTCTCTCCTTCGGCATGTGTGTATGTGTTTCATCTGCCTCTCTCTTTCTTTCTCTCCCTCTCTCCCTCTTTGACAGGTAGAGGGCGTCTGCCCCCCTCCCCTCTTCCCTTGCCCTCTCTTCCAGAGGAAAGACAGCTCTAAGGCATATATATCTAGCGCCAGGACCCCCTGTAGTCAAGCAATAGCTGCTCAAAAATGAGGCACACGACAGCCACCACAACCCCAGAGCTTCGGTTGCGCAAACATCACGCCGGAGCAAAATGTTCCGTCTCTGACAAGATAGGTCATTTTGCAACAACACATTCAGGTGTGGGGGAAAAATACTGAGCTTCCTGTTGCTGTGTGTTTGGGTCAGACTGGCTTGACTTTTAGTTCTGCATTAAGTGCCTTCACGTTGTACATCGTGTCCTGCACTTCTGAGGAGAACACATTTCCAGATGCTATCTTTGGGCGGCAGTGTCAGGTATTGGTCTGCGTGTTTAGCTTTTACGTTTCCCTCGCTCTCTTGTTTTCCCAGGCCCCTTTTAATGGATCGCTATGTGGTCTTTGCTTCAATCTAGAGACAGCTTTGGTTTTTACCACTTTCCATTATGTAATTTAAAAACACTCACTCAATCTCACACACAAAAAACAAACATGCACACACACACATACAAACATGTGCTGGCAAGCACACGCACACATGCGTGCACACTCATTCTCTGTCCCTCATACACATACAATACACTACACACACACACACATCACAAAAATTAAATGAATACATCAGTGACTAGCCCCTTTCAAGACACTGAATATCTTGTAAAAAAAATTCACTTTGCACTTTTTTTTTTTTAATGTTTCATTTTATGCCTGAAGATGCAGAGTAGGAAATCAGGTCAAAGCAGAGTGATGTAGAAATGAAGTGATTTAATGGCCCCATGGGGCAAATATAAATAAAGAGTGGCGTTATGACTGGCCTCTCCTAGGACAAAGTGACAAGACCCTCGACCATAAACACACAAGTTTGTTATGCTCAGTATGTGTGTGGTGTTTACATATTCAAGAGCAAGTACATGCACATTTAATACCAACTGTACCAACTCCAACTGTGTGTGTGTGTGTGTGTGTGTGTGTGTGTGTGTGTGTGTGTGTGTGTGTGTGACAACAATGAAGATCATGTGACTATGTAGCAAGTTATGCAAAAAGAAATAAAACATGCTGCATCTAACTTTGATATATCACTTTTTCCCACACCCCCACATCAGTTTACTACTTCTTCCAACCACTAGGGGGTGAGCCGACTCTTCTCCTGTCAAGAGATACTTGCTGACACACAGCAAAGTGAGTAACAACCTGATTACAGGAAGTTAATTTTTGTTCATATTGACAACTGAGGCTAACAATATTGTTGTAAGAAGAGTGTTTTTGCTAATATCCTCATTAAACATTTAAAAAAAAAAAAGAAATGAAAAAAAAGAAACTCAGCCAGAAATAACATGTTATAAATGTATATCATGACTGCAATAACATTTGATTTAGTGTAAACATATTCATGTTTAACAACATGCATCATATAGTCCCTTCATAACTTATTTACACAATGAAAGAAATGCAGGCTCTAAGATGAACGCGGCATACAAGATCATCACATGACTCAGCCTCTCCACCACTTGCCTGGGGAACATTACTCCTTTGTTCCAGGTACTTTACTATGTCCTCATATGCTTCTGTTCTCATTTACATCAGTTTGTTTAGAGGCTTTGGCGTAATTCAGAATCACTTAATCAGTTCCCCCACAACCAAGCAGCTCTGAACAGCAGGGGTCAAAAGAGGTGCGCTAAGCTAACCTCTTTGAAGAAAGTAAAGCAGCTGTCCCTATCACTTTCACAAGTTAAGCAATGAAAGGCTTTTTGAAAAAGGGAGTTGGGTTGTGTGTGTGTGTGTGTGTGGTGTGGGGGGGGGGGGGGGGGGGGGGGGGGGGGGATTAGTGACTGTGCAGAGACATATTTGATGGAAAAACAAGCTTCAAATGTTGCAAAACATAAGAGGGAGGCCTTGAAGTTGTAAAATTGTACATTTCCCTGTAGGATTTGGTGCATTTGTATTATCATCAAACAGCAATCTCCTCCTGACTTTAAACACGCAGACTTTAGTGCGTTTCATGTGAAGCTCATTGCAGCCATCTTGCGCTCTTAGCAGTTTGGGTATATTTGCCTTTAAACACAGGCTCTCCTGGGTGCAAGTTTGGGTTTTAAAAAGCTATTGTCAAAAACTGCAGTGAACTGAAAGTAATACCAAGTGACACTGAAAATGATAGGATCATAACAAAACTACTAATGATGACCCACCACAAAAGTCCTCATTCACTTCTCTCAACAATCCATCAGTAGGTCTTAAGTCTGCGCTCTGATTTTCATATGTAATAAATAGTGAGTTAAAAACAAGCCATGGGAATTAGGATAATAAATAAATTACAACTAAGTCACTAATGCTGTTAATGAGGTCAGACAGATCTGGGCTGTAACGGGTCCCAAAGCGTCAGAAAATGTACTGGTGGGAAATGGTGGCTTGTGCACATGGACACTTGAGGCCTGAGGAGGACAGGAAGTAGGTTCAGGGCGGCTATGGCTGCAGGCGATGCCCTGCTTTCTAATTAAGAGTGACAGAGGAGCCCGCCGCTCAACAGTTCAGCTTGCCTGAGGCAAGGTTGGGATTCCTCCCCAAACCCCACCCCTTTCCACGCACACATTCCTCTCCTGCTCCCCCACCACCACCACCACACATACACACACACTCTCTCTCCTTCACCTTTCTTTTAATACATTAAGTTCACCTTGAACATATAGTGCATATAGATGTTTCACTCATCTCATCTCATGTCCTATTTTATGTCTTCATCTCTCTCTCTGTCTGCTCTAAATGCCAGCTTCTCTCGCAGTCACTTTTCCAACAGGTTAATATAATATCATGGTGGGTCATCTGAGGAAGCTTACCCAGTGTTTCACTAATTGCCATGAGAACCTCAGACAGAGCACTCAATCAAAGACATTATATACAGTAATATCACAAATATAAGCTGCCCTGTGTATAAATATCAGGTCAATGCTTTTTATGCAAAATACAAATCTAAAAATCGCGTACTGATCGTGTATTACCTGCACCCAAATATTAACCCAGGTAACTAAGCATTACTTATAATGGATTAGAATTAGAACATGATTTCATGAGAAAGTAGAACGAATTAACTTAAGCATTAGCCTACCCTCACAGAAAAAGACATTTTGCAAAATAAATTAATCAACCTTGGTTAATAATGTGAAAATTAAGGGTACAGGCAGCCATCAAAAGTCAAAAGAGGTTTTGGCGCTGCAGTGGTCCTGAGACAATGGAAAGTCAACCGGGGAACTGGGAAGAGTCAGGGAGTCTCAACACTCCTCATAGAGTAATCACTGCCAGTCTTTAACAGTAGGAGGACACATAGAGGCAGTGAGGGACAGGAGGAGAACGTGAGGTTTTTATATGAACAGAAGGCTAGCATCAACGGACTATGATCTTCAGGCACCTGTAATACACAAGCTTGTGAGTGTTTATGTCTAAATAGCTAAATGTATAAGTCTCTAACTCTGTGTAGCCACTATCACAGTACATCACTGGTCTCTTATGGGCCCTTCTATCCACTATGAAACAAAGTGGTGAAACAAAGTGAACAAAGAAGTGCCATTTTCCATGTCCTCGTAACACCAGATGCGATGATCTCGAAGGACAAGCGACATTATTTGCTCTGAGTCTCAATGAGATTCTGTTCCTGCATCGCATCATCAGGAAACAGATCATATACCAGAGGAGCTGCCTCACTCACGCAATGGAGGAAAACATAGGTGCCTGCCAAGCAATTATGGAGGAGGGGAAAGAAACAGAGCTTCTGTAAATGCCGAGGTACATGCTGGCACCAGGAAAGACTACAACAACTTAAAGGCACAGTCCTTAAACCTGGCAAAAGACAGTTGACATTGTAGAGGCTTCATAAACACCCAAGGAAAATTCACACTTTTGTTAATGCCACTGAATACCCGTCAACTCCTCTCCAAACGTTATACCGAATTAGGGAAATTTGAGCCTACTTTAACATGGAAAGCTACGAAAGGATGTTTTGGCCTTATTTGACCACACATAAATAGAACTTATAAATATTACTTTTCTCATGCACAAATAAGTCACTTTGATTACTTCAGTTTTTTATGCTATACTCATAAACATAGGTGTCTGATATTAAACAATACTTCCTGGTTCATTTTTGGGTAACTATGTGCCAGTTTAATGATGTCAAGTGAACATGCTGAACTCTAAGTGGAAAGTTCTGAAATGGGAACTTCCTATCCAGCTGCACACCATATAAAGTGCGACGGCCAAAGAGCTGTCCTGATTTTGTTGATGAGGCAGCTGCAGAGAACTCCATAACACGGATCTGAGTGGAGTGGAGAAGTGATTAAACTTTTTTTTATCTGATCTACTTCTTGGGGGTCCTTAAGACCTACCCTGATAGCCAACCACTTCAGGACAATATGGTTCAACAAATAGAGCTTTTCCATCATTGCTAGCGAGGAAACATTACTGATTGGCTCAGACTCCGAGGCAGTTAATTTGTTTCCCAATTATCCATGAACACCAGATTGCATTCGGCAATAAGAGAGTCTGAAACAGCTTAACTCCACAGTTCCTCAAGCCAAACCAACTCTAGGGGAAAAGTAGCTAACCGTAAGTCCTCCTATATGCCCCAGGCCTTACACTTCAGCTGTCAGACAGGCATTCATAGGCTTTCATTGTCCCCTGGGAATTTTATATAGAAACTGTATGTCACATTCCATCTATATAGAAGCCATGCAGTATACAATAGCAATGAGGTGTAGATATGGACCAGGGAGGCATGTCCCGGACAAAAGGAGCTCATCTGTGTTTATAAGAAGAAAAAAGAAAAAAAAAAAGCCAATCAGAATGTAATTGCCTGTTTCTCTAATAAGGAGTGCATAGTTTGCTAAAAGGTTATTACTGGATAGAAAATAACTGTGCAGTTTGTTCTCTGTCAACCCACTTAACATATTTCCAGTACAGCAACTTCCGACCAGACTGTTACGGTACATCTTATGGCTTTGAGGGTCATACAGAAGGTAGGCACTGAATCAAAGCACAGATCACAGACGTCCTTTTCACTGTGGGCTGCCAGGAAATCGTTTGTATTCCCTTCTCTGCAAGCCAGAGATGGACAACAACAATAGCTTGAAGAGGGTGACTGGTTGTCTGAATGTTGTATGGACATTTCATGGACATTTCAAGCCAGCTGTTACGACAGGTTTTAAGGGATTTGGCCTTTTTTAACATAAGCGCAACAAAACAGTTAACAACACACACAAAATGCAATGATAAAAACGTTGCATTCTCATTCTCTCCCCAGTTTCTTTTGGTTGCTTCCTTTGCGAAGTCACCTTAAAGGTGAACAAAAAACAAAAACAAAACTAACTGAATGAAACTAAAATCGCATTTATTACTGGCTGTCAGTCAATTTAATGCTACTAAAATGTTCATCGCTTGTCCCTATTCTTTGGCTTGCAAATAAATTCATATGGATTGGTGAGAATGTACAATGTTGTTGCTATCTGCTGTCGGGCAAAAACATCTCAGTGCCAACAAATAGAAAAACCTACACACCATAATGCTTGTGTATGGAAAATGGCAATGAAACCACCAGGTGAATGGCCAGAGGAATTGTACAGAAAACATTAACATTCAGAGAAGCAAAACAGACACTAAAAAGCCTGACCACCAGCCACCTGTGTTTACAAGATGGAGGGAGGCTATTTCTATAATGATATGTCACACATTTATCTTTGGATCTGTAGTTAGTAATGATGGTGTTACCAGTGTACTCTGGTAAAATGCCTCTGAGATGTTCTGCCAACAATTGATGAATGTTTTTATTTAGACCTATATTTACCCTCTTGCATTTCACTAGTGTGTGCAGGTTAGGTCTTCTGAGTAGGTTCCCTGGTATTTGGGCCACTACAAAACACATGCCATTTATAGTTAGTGTAGTGTAATGTAGTGGGGTGGTAGTGGCGTAGTGGTTAAGGAGCCTGGCTAGCATGCAAGTAGCCTAAGCCCAAGGGAGACTGGGCCTGATGTAATTGATAGTTGACAAAATATGTAAGTCGCTTTGGATAAAAGCGTCTGCTAAATGCATAGATGTAAATGTATAGTTCTAAAGCACCTCTTCTCAAATATTACTGGTAACAGTTGAACTTCTAATTAATCTAATCTTCAAGTCGAATTCAATATAAAACCTACTTCTGTAAGAGATGCTTGTATGTTGCAGAGGAAAGGGAACATTTATCAACATTTTGTGACAGATGAAAAATTAGGGACCTGAGGACACCGATGTTTACTGTCATGTGATACTATCTCTACAACGTCTACATTCATTAATAGCCTCACACAGCTTCCCCCTTCAAGCTTGCATTCACTTGACTTTGAATGTGCTCTCCTGCATTCTTGATGGCTCATATGCAGAGACGTACATTTGTTTTTTGCCAATGCTCTTCACTGATAACCAATTATTTCTCTGAAACACGCCTTGAACTTACCAGTAGCTACATCATAATAAACTTGTCAACCTACTTCACTTATCTGTGTTAGGACTGGCCAACGCCCCCTCTGTTTGCACTGTCAAGGTATGGAGTGGGTTGGTCTGTCGCACCCTCTGACTAAATAACTGCACCCACTCCAAAAAGACAACCGGTGCGCTGAAGTGGAAACAAAGTCGTGGCTCTACATGCAACTGTCTGTGGTCTTATTGCTATCATCGCGCGAGTTGGGCAAATAAGGTGTGATGCTGTTGGCGTGAGTGTTTTTGTTTGTTTGTTGGTATTACATCAAAAACACCATGCCACAGCCTTGTATCTACGACGTGGAGGACTCTCACTTTCGTTTATCCAGCCATTTCCCCAATTACACTGAAAAGCGGATCGTTTAGCAGCTGTGGAGAAGTGAAAGTTGGTCGTCGTCTACACCCTATCATTTTGTCGCGTCAACAAAGGATGTGTCAACTTAGTTAATACTTCTTGAGTGTAGCCTACTACACTGTTACACTGTAGCCTGTCTTAAATTGGCCGTAAACAACAGCCTATCAAGGCCAACCTGCGGTACTCATTTACCCATCTGACCGGTTTCACATAGGCTACGTTTAAAGAAAGTCACTTCCTTGATCTCTCTCAGACCGCTGAAGACATGACGAGGACCGCTGATCTCTCTCAAAATGGGCATGGAAGGCATGCACTGGACCAGAATAATGTGAAAAATATTGCAACAACAAAAAACGGATTTCACAATAAAATTTTGGTAGGTAAAAACAATAACTCATATTATTTTATTTAAAAATAGCTTGTAAAAAAGTGAGACCAGTCCATGCGTAATTACCAGACGAACATTGAGTGGGGTTGATTGTAATCAGATTGTTACTTGAGCAAGGCAGAGTGAGGTGGTGTAGCCTATTATAGTTAAGATAGCGGGCCTTCCTGGACCACCGGAAATATAAGCAGCCTTATGAAATGTGGTGCTGCCTGCACCTTAGACTTCACCTGTATACTTGTTGTGGCAGTTTACTGAATATTATCAGCGCGTGAGCGTAAAAACAATGAACTGATTAACAATAATTTAATAATAATAATTTTTTTTTTAAATTACTGAGTTCATTAATCTACTTATTTAAAATGGCAAATATAAGGATATGGTTTAATGTCATATTATTATACATATTCATAATGTGAGATTTGACAAAATAGGCTAGTCTGCTTCCCAAAGCTAAGCAAATCTATGGCGATAACTGCAGGTGCCAGTTGTGCGAACTGTAGATATGGATTGCCTAAGTGTTACATTTGAGCATCTGTCCTTCATGTGCAGCAACAACCAATGTGAATTGACACCTGTTTATATTGCAGAAAAATGGCACAAGTGCTTGCAATCAGCCTCACCGGCGTGGGGAGGACTCCTTTGAACAGGCGCCAATGCATGTGGCTGTCCTAACCTACATTGGATTCGGATTAGTCACCTTGTTTGGCTACTTCCGAGACTTCCTGCGGGCAGTGGGGTTGGAGAAATGCCATGTTGCTCAGGAGCGGGAAGAGCAAAAGGTAACACTCGTGCACCTAACTTGCCCTGTATACAGTGTCACATGCTCGTACCTACTTCCTTTTTGTGAGAGGACTTTAAGTTGTAGGCTACTCTATAGCAATTGCCGTGAGATTATTGCATGGCTGTGTGGAGTAGACCTGGTCTATGTTTTGTTTATTTCATTTGGGCGCAGCAGAGGGAGTGTTGCCAGGACACCAGGCAGTTGGTCTGCTTTGGGACCATACATAATTAGATCTCGTGTGGGTTTTACTTGATTGCCGCAGCCCTGACAGAGTCAATAATTGGACATGTCAGCCCAGATATAACCTACGAAAACAACCAAGGTCTTTTGGCTAAATATTATGCCAACCGTTTGCATACATTGGAAATTAGGAGTGTAGTAGTTTCCCAGTCTCAGTGGATTTCTAAATGGTCTCATGCACATGTAATGTGAGCATTTCCCTGTGCAGTGTGGTTGAGCTTCTCTCTTAGACAGATAGTACATGTTAGATCATCAGTTCCTCATAGGCAGCAAAGTGTCAATCAGTGTTACTCTGCGTATTTGCAAAGTGATGACTTGGATGGGTGAGGCCCTTTAGGGGTTTGTCTGTGTTCAGTGCTAGACTTGGTTTGGTTTATGAGTGGACATCGAGGGGCTGGGCTTTACAGCAAGTTCTAAAACCACACTTTATGGTGTTGTGGTTACACAGCTCTGAGCCTCCTATAACAAAAGCAAAAGCTTTACTGGATGTCAGTCAAATTTGTTTTCCATAGTGGCCCTGCTGATTTGACTGGATGGTTTAAATACGTAAGGTGTGATTCTGAATGTCTGAACTCTGAAGTCATTTTTTCAGACACATTTTTGTCATTGCTTAATAGTCATAGCTATAGAAAGAAACACTTTGATTTTAGCCGTGATAGGAAGATTATACAATAATGTGACTTAATTGCATAAGCATTCACATACATATAAGTATCTAACTTTTGTCTTTGCTTCATAGGACTTTATTCCCCTTTACCAAGATTTTGAGAACTTTTACACTCGTAACCTGTACATGAGGGTACGGGACAGCTGGAATCGGCCCATCTGCAGCGTGCCCGGTCCTGTATTTGACCTCATGGAGAGAGTATCCGATGACTACAACTGGACCTATCGGTATTTGCCTCCAGGCACAATCACAGTCTTTAACGCAAAACCTTTAAATGTTTTTACAGGCAGGGCCAATTGCTCAGTTGCTAGCTTAGCTACTTTTTAGAGTTAACCTTGGTTTTAAATGCACTGATTGATCGAAGCCATTTCGAAATTGTGCTAAAAAAAAAGTGGCTGTGTTACCAACAGAGCAGTTGGGATATGGATGACTTTAATTGTTGTAATTGTAACATTGCACAAAACTCACTTGAGCCACTAAACCTGATTCTGAAGGAAGACTGTTTATCTAGACACAGTAACTCCTTTGTACTGAGAATAAAGAAGACAAGGTGTGTTTTTGAGGGATAGTTCAGTGCAAACAGGGCTGAAATGTCTAAGCATTGTATGCTTGTCCACAGGATGACAGGAAAAACCATAAAGAACGTGATAAACATGGGGTCCTACAATTACCTCGGCTTTGCTGAAAACAACGCTGACTTCTTGCAGACGGTGGCGGACAAGACCAATGAGTACGGGGTGGGGGTGTGCAGCCCTAGACAGGAACTTGGTGAGTGAGTGGTTGTGGCACGACTACAACCTTTAGTAATGCACTCTTGAAAGGAGCACAAAGGGATGTGGTTTTTCTTGGCCCTTCAAAGAGGAAAATAACAACCCTATCTCTCTTGGTTGTTTTTACTTCTCTTGTCTTTACTGTTTTTGCCTTTCTATTTTTAATATCATTATTGTGATTAGCATTATATTTGCCTCATATTGCACGTGCCAGCTTTATATTACGACAAGAATGGGGTTTCTCTCTCTCGCATTAATCAAAGTGCTTCTCTCAATAATATCATCTTCATCAATTACATAGCAAGAATCTTTAATTACCTTACTGTGCCTTTTTGATGTGGAATGAATAATTTAGCCATCGCAGAATTATATGAAGCTAAGGTTGGGATCATTACATGGTGACTGAAACAGCAGAATTAGTATCAGTGTTTAAATGAGTGTTATGAAACTAGCAAAAAGAGGTCACCTGTACAATTTAGGTACTAGTGTGTAAGGGACTTGAGAGAAGTGATGCTTTCTGTTTTATTTAGCTTTAATGCGCCCGTATCACACTGTCTGCTTAGAAGTTTAATCCTCTTCTCTGTTATCATACATACTTAATGAAGCAAAACGTGATGATCTGGACACGCCTGTTTGTGGGTCATTGGCTGGATTATGGCATCAAAGTTTCCTGAGCAGTTGTCATGTGTGCAGGGATACTGTCTCTCTCCCTCTTTCTAGTAGAAGTAGTGTGTGTATGCTGCCATGTGTATGTGTGTGTGAGAGAAAGAGAGAGATGGAGAGCAATCAACACACTCTCTTTCAAGCTGCCGTCTGGCATCTCTTTAATGTGTTTACCACTTGCTAAATAAGATGAGGCTGCCTGTACAACAGACCAGGCCATTAGTAAGAAATTTACACCCATGAACTCAGTAGGTTTCTGATTACGTTACACAAGGAGGAACAAGCACTCAGCATTTCAGCCCTGCCTCACCTAAACAGGAAGTGGGATAGGGATGTAATTGAATAATAATCAAATTATCATTATCAGTAGGAGTTTCTGTCAAGGTAGAAGTACAAAGTCTTTTTTTTACTGGACTGGTTTGTCTTTGTATGGCTGTTTTGCAAAGCTTTGCATAATGGTTGGGATAGATCCCTATTGGTTCAGTGACAGAGATAAGTCAGCCCCTACCCCACCCCCATCATCCTGCAGGGATGATTAAACCTTAATTATTGATTAAAGAACGTTCTATGCATGCAGCTCCATAGCTTACATGAAGGGCTCAGTGCTACATGTTACCATAGCTCGTTAATTAAGGCTGTCAAGGTGCCAGCACAGCCAATTGCTGAGAAACAATCGGTATGCTCCGATGCAAGTGTACCAAGTATCCACACTGGGTATGACAAAAAATCATATCTGAGAGTTTAGATGCCCTCGTGACCTTACAGGGAGGCTACGCCGGATACAAGTCAAAGTCGTATCTGCTGTAACAATTAGCTTCCACTGTAATCAATAGATCTGGCTACACCAGGCACAGCAGCACAGCAAACATTCTATAAAAAATGACCAGTCTTCTAAATGTATTTTGATGCAGCCTGTCTTTACGTATCAAGTGTAGCCCCAGGGTTAGTCATATGGTAATACCTGACTGTAGGAAGTCCAAGTACTCTCCACTTTCCATATGCCGTACAGCTCTATAACGCCACACAGAGAAGGTGTGAGAAAGACTGGTCTGATTGATTCTACATTATACAGTGACCCCATGTCCTGTACCTGGATATCACCTGGTCTACTTTTTACTTTTCTTTCTTACATACCATACCCAAGCCAAGACTGGACTGGACTCTTACTGGACTCTTACTGGGCTATATTAGCACATTATATTAGCACAGATCTCCCCCCACCCATTCTATAACATCTTTTCAGTTTTTACTCTTTTCTATATATGACTGCACTGCTCTCTTAACTTATTTTTTTAAGATTGCTGTGTTTGTATAATGTGTAGCCAACTCTGCCTGGAACAGAATATGCACTGGAGATGTACTTGCACTGACACTTTTGCTCTAGGGTTACCATAGCATCCTCCTGCACATTCCACACTACTCCCACACTAAACCCTAAATGGCACACATAGTAGGATTTTTTCTCAGTTTTTTTATAATGTATGTATGTCATGTGTATGCCTTGTTGTGGAAGCTTAAGGATGCTAGAGTAAGTATCTATCTATCTATCTATGTAAAGGTAGCCAGCTGGTCGCTAGTTGTGCAGTGTGTACATTAGCAAAGCTCCCTTCAGACACCGTAAGAAATGTGCCAGTGAGTGAAATTAGCACCCTGGGGTTTTAGCCCACTTGCTCCTTGTCTGCAAGTGGCGCGTTGAAGTCTGGGTGAGTGCAGGGCTGTGCCACATGGGACAATGGAGATTACCTATAGCGCACATATAGGTTACACATAGTGAGAGGATCAGGGTTTGGGTTCAGTCTCAGGTCATCTCTTGAGCCTACGGCCCCTCTCCTCACTCATATCCTCTCAGAATTTTTATTGCAAAAAGGCTTTTGTATTTATTTTAATGCCCCTCTATAGCTACTGTATGTGATCTTGTGTGTCCCATAAAGATTTGTCTCAGGAACATGATCCTGTTGTTGAAATTCCACGGCAGCTTTTGTAATGTGTCACAGATACAGTCTATGCAGTGTCAATCATTCACAGATAGGTCTGTGTAAATTCAATACTCCTTACCATGATGATTAACAGGACAGCAAAAAAAATCAACAAAGCCTAATCGTGCTTTATTGACTTCTTGTACCTTTGCACATTTAGAGCCACAGTCATAGCTTGTGTGTGTGTGTGGGTGGGTGTGTGTGTGTCATACAAGAAAATGGACAACAACATAATCAAAAACAAAAAATGTTTCTCATAAAAGCTCAAAAATGAACACCATGAGCTATGTTAGAAAATGTTTGACATGTTCCTAGTCTATGAGAGTGCCAATGCAAATGATAGGAAAAACTTTAAGCGCATGGCAGCTGATAGACAGTGTTGCTTTGTGAATTTGTTTACTTGTATGTCACAGTGAAGAATAGAAAGAGAGAGAGGTTGTGTTTGTGTGTGTGTTTGGGTGTGTATGTGCATTAATGTGTATGCGCATAGTTGTGATAGTGTTAATGTGTGGGTATGTATGTGTCAGAGAGAGAGAGTAGAAGAAAAAGAGGTTTGTGTGTGTGTGTGTGTACACATATGTCATGGGGAGTGAGACAGCCCATCTCCCATCCAGTTTTGCTTGACAGCAATGACACCTGCTAGACCGGTGGTGGAATTCCATGGAACATTCCTGAGGCTGCCCTGCCTGATGGAGTGTTGGTGTAAATTTCTCTCTTGCGCGCGCGCTCTCTCCCCCAGTTCAATTGCTAATTCAGTCTGTATTAAGACGTAGGCTAGCCTACTGAAGCTAAAAGCTAGGTGATTGCTACAGGACTGCTGAGGTTGATTTAATTGTGAGTGGAGAAACCTATTCCAAAAGACCAACTGTAGGTGGCTGAGAGGGTTGCTTTGTTGCACTTCAGCCTCATTGAAATCATCGTCCCCAGAAGAAGAAATGAGGGCGAGATATGACAAGCTGAATTAAAAAAAATGTGATGTGATGTGGTGAATGAATGTTAAAAGTATCATGGGAAAGTCTGTAATTCTGTCTTGCCACTGTCCCTGTCACAGAAACCCACAGGGGGTCACTGTGTCTCTGTGGTTAGGAATTGATGAAATGTATCAATTCCATAGGAATGTGCAAATTGAAAAGTATCCCAAATATATCACCAGGATCAGTGCAGAGACCATTGAGTGAACTACCTTAAAGTATGCCTTTGAGATGAACAGTCATTTTGCTCTGAGTTCATTCTCATTTCTGTAGACCCAGCTGGGTCGTTAGGCTCGTCTGAAAAGGTGTGCCAGCAAAAAAAAAAAAAAGAAAAGGGCCTGACAGATTTCCCCCGCGAGAAAGAGTGGACCAAATCTCCAAGAGGCAGCTTGCAATCTAATCAATTTTTCAAAGTCGGGCTACAGTGCTCCAGTCGGACTGGATAAAAGCCTATTGCTGTGGTGTGCTTGGCACTGTGGAACCATTTGATTGTGTGAAGGTCCTCCGCAGTGGTTTCTGTGCTTTGACAGGCCCAACGACCCACAGCCAGGCAGTTTTAATCTAAACAAAGGTGTCAGAATGAGCTCGGAGAGTTGGGCACATTCCGACCAAAGTGATTATAGTGAAAATGAAACTCAGACCAGAGGCACACAGATTTTATTAAAACTTATAGCAGATTTTATTTTTTAATTTATTATTATTATTATTTTTTGGTTTGACAACTCTAAACTCCAGCATCTTAATCAAGCTTCCTGTCAGATAAGCAATGTCTTTTTTCAGTGGAACTGAATTAAAATCCTGGAGGCAGGATTTATGGTTTTTTTTTAATCAATGGGTAATGGATACCACTTAAAACAGTTCTAGTCCTTGATCATGATTCATTTTTGTTTAAGTATTAATCTATCCTCTTTAATATTTCATGCATATGTCTCCCCAAATCACCAGTTCAGTGCAGTATTAAGCTGTTTTAGGAATAGGCAAGCCGTACTCAGTAGACTGACTTGTGCATTACTGATGTTCAATAAATGCATTGTTGTACAGTGATGACCTTCTAAAGAGGTATTCTATGAATGCTAGCTTGGAGCTGACAAAGATTATCTGTGACTGTAGCAAGACTCCACTTGTCATTTAGCACTGTCTAAGTTATCGTTTGGCTGCCTGCTCTTGATACATCAAGTGTGAAAAGTCAAGCAACAAGAGTGCTGCTTACACTTACAGTTGAACTTTACAGACCGAAGTGTTGGATAGACAGAACAAACAAATATTTGCAGCTCGAGGAAGTAACATGATGACATGCTCCTTATACGCTTGTCAAACAGAGTTCCGAAGCCCGAACACACATTGTGGTCATAATTTGCTCTCGTCTGAATTCCATTCGTTGTGTCCTCATCTGCTCCTGTCGCGACCTGTCTGACGCTTCTTCTTTCCTTTTTTGCACCCTCTCTTTTTCTATCACTCATTCACCTGTATGTACTCTTCGCAGGTAATCTAAGTCTCCATGAAAAGCTGGAGCAGCTTGTGGCTGAATTCCTCGGCGTGGAGTCTTCCCTGACCTTTGGAATGGGCTTTGCCACAAACTCCATGAACATACCTGCGCTCGTGGGCAAGGTGTGTTTTCTGACTTATATTCCTCCCTTTTAGCTCATACAATCAGAAAGCACTGCCACTGACCTTGTTTAGCTGCTCCAACTTAGTCACACACACACACACATACACACATATACAGTATACACACATGCAGAGCACTCCCGCAGAGTGGATTGTTAATTGTGTGAGACGAAGCTTCCTGCTTTTCTCTGAGGGCCTCAGTGTAAACCAGAAGCTCCAAAACATCTCTTGAAAAGCGGGAAATAAACAAAGACACATTCATTACAATCCCTAATTAAAGCAAGCATTAGCTGAAGGGCTGGTGTCCGTGAGTCACTAGTGGAGACAGCACTGGAGATGGGGGTGGGGGGTGCTTAGGGCTCGCAGTCAGGAAGGGTGGTGGGGGTGGACTCGTTCATGTTTGTGTTTACTGAATGCTCGCCGCTGTTGGCACACAGACTCCCTGAACAGTGCAGTGGTGGCATGGAGTAGCTTACTGGCAGATTTGATCAGACATGGGTGGTATGGAGGGGTGGAGGGGAGGGCACAGGATGGAGCCAGGGGTGCCTAAGGCAGAGCAGTTAGATTAAGTGCTGGAGAACATCAGCCAGAGGAAGCCGATTTACCCCAGACCCATGTGGATGCCCTTGGTCCCGTCCACCCCCACCCCAGCCACCATCGCCACCCCCACCCACCCCTGGAGGCGCTGTTGGGGGCAGGAGGCCATCTGAAGTCCCCCTGCACGTGGGGCAGATTGAGTGTGACAGCTGCTGTTATTCTTGGGAACGGCCAAGCAGCCCCGGGGCCAGCCTCTGAAGCTCCGGCCATTGAGACACATTCATCAGGGTGCCCCTGCCAGCTCCATAAGGCCACACAAGACAAAGATGGCTGTAAGTGTGTGTGTGTGAGTTTGCAGGGCTTTGGGGGATGGGGGGTGAGGCTGTGGTAGGGTTGAGGAGTATCACACCATAGCAAGCAAGCACCACACCAGCTCCATAAGGCCACAAGAGACAAACCAAATGTTGAACAGAGATGGTTGGAAGGTGCGTGGGTGTGTGGGTGTGTGTGTTGGGCAGATTTGGGGAGCGCCACACTAGAATAAGCAACAAACGTGCTGCATCAGAGCAGGCAGCATCTCGCGGAGAAACACCTGTTCTCCACCCATTGAATTTCTAGCCAGGGAGAACGCTTGTGATTATTCAGTCTAGCGTGGACTACCTGTTTAACATTGCCCCTTCAGCCCTATCTGCTCTTAGCACTGTCCCGTCTGTTTCTGTGTGGAGGGAGTTTTATTATTCACTCTGCTTGTGTTTACAGGGCTGCCTTATCTTGAGCGACGAACTCAACCATGCGTCTCTTGTCTTGGGAGCCAGATTGTCTGGGGCGACGATACGAGTGTTCAAGCACAACAGTAAGTACAGCCGGCGCTCTGGGAGGGTGACATATTTGAAATGGTACCCTGGTTTAGTGGATGATGCTCTTTGGCTTGCGTTCTCCGTTTGCCATTTTCAACTGTGCCAGGTGCACGTGTGCACAGCACCGACGGCTTCATATCTGAATCAGCACACTGTCATTCTTGAGGCATTCTTGTTCCAAATGATGTGTTTGCAATAGCAGAAATGCAGTATCAAATGTATGATAAATGCAAGCTGATGTCATTTGAAAGGTTTAAGTAGATGGCTCATAGAGACTGATTGTTTTATTAAAAATATTTAATATTTTTTATTTTATTTATTTTTTACAGATTATTTTGTTATTTACTCACTTTGTTGTTGACTCTGCCTCATCTTAATTAGGTTAGGGTGATCATGCTGTGATGGTTCAGTCTAGAACTTGAAGTTGTTCATGGCGGTTTGATATTCTGAAGCTTGTGTGCAGTAGAACATGTAATATTCAATTTGGAAAGACCATCATCAAGTAACATTGTGCTGTACTCTTACTTGGCTCCTCAGAAAGCTGAAGAAAGTCATCTTGAATTGATTAGGCCACTCCAATGCTCAGAGATGAGATATTCCAGATAATGACAGCTGAAAAACATTTAATGACCTCTTACACTGGCAATGATCCTTGTGCTTCTGAGTCATATCTATGATATCGTTGACCATTCCCTTATCTACATTGACTCATAAACTCTTTCATGAATCATAAGCTGGGCTTCCATCCAACTTGTTAATGCTTCTTTGAGTTTAAGTCAATGGAAACAGTTTAATTCACATTTACCATGTTTCTGCCCATAGACGTTGATCCCACAGCTGGTCGGAACACGTCACTTGAATAGCCAAATGTTCTTTTTGTATTCGCCTTACGCAGTTGATGGAAATGCATGCAGATGCACATAGTCTTGAATTTTTGTTAATGCAAATATGAAGTGTGAACAAGTTGAATGGAAAACCAGCTATTGTTCCACTGACATAAAAGTGGACCCGGTCTCATGGCAGACAGTAGCAGCACATGATCTTGTCCACTCTTTCATCATCATCACCATCACCATCATCATCTTCATCATTGCCATTATCAGCATCCCATGCTGTGGTCAATCTCTCATTTGCAGTCACGGCTCTGCTGATGACCAGCCGGGCAGGCCCTTGCCTCACGGGTGCTGTTTATTGATCCGGATCAAAGAGGAAGAAAAGAAACACAGGCTTTCTGTTCTATTCATGCTTCACATCACCTGCGCAGATTTATTTCAGTGCAGATGTATTTCAGTGCAGATGTATTTCAGTGAAGTTGAGAAGTTGAGTTCCTTGAACAGTTGAATATAGCAGTTCTGAAAAACAGCAGTTCTGCCATTGTTATGAGCGATAACAAGTGACTCAGTGTATGTGGGTATCCGTCAGTGAGATGTGCCTGCATGCCCTGAGAACAGATAAAAGCTTTAGCACACTGAAGCACCAGACATGTCCGACAAGACTCCAGTACCATAAACATGGAAAAAGCAAACATACAGCAACACACCCTCGTTGTGGAGAGCATTCCCACTGAGATTGAGTGTCCTTACAGGCACAAATATCCATAAAATTCCACTGGCTCTCCCACAAAACCTTGATGGAGGTTGCACAGCCCCCCCCCCATAACCTATCAGGAGGAATGTCCTTGAGTGCCCCAAGGCTGAGAGACTGATACTCCAGTACTGAATACTAACTGGTTATGGACCTAATGCTTTCAATTCAGTGGCATCACTGGAGTGGCTTTTATTGATCTGAGCCAATGATCAGAGAGCAGCTTTCTTAAGATCAAGGGCACCTCCTCCTCCCGGTGGGTGGGTGGGTGAGTGGGCGTGTCGTTCAACCACGCCAGACAGACGCATGGGTGTGCTGAGGAAATTCTACAGAGGACTTGGAAGTGTCTGGATCCTCAGGTCATACAATCACAAAGACCTGAGAAATGCTTCCCTTTTTTGTGTAAAAGCATTGAACTATAAAAACAAAAGTAAACAAGCACTTTAGTATTACGCTATCGACATACGGGGAAGCTGGGAGCCCACATAAGCCTTTGCTAGTAAGCTGCCGTAAAGTGCTGATCGTAACGAGATAAAAAAAATACATGCCAAATGGCAATATTTTCATCAGACTTCCTCTTTTTGAAGTAAGGATTGCTGCTGACTGTGCGCCTGCCATTAGATGTTATAACATTAAGGACACTTTAACTTCCCATGACAAAATAGGCTTGTTTTGTGGTGGACGTTTGATGCTGCTTGGTTGGCTGGCAGATGCATTTCAGGGTAAGATGCAAGTGTAGAGTAAATCCTGACCTCCTTTTTATGTGTCATCCATGATTACAGGCTGTCTCCAATATGTCAGGGAGATGTCAACATTTTGTCATCTGAGTGAGTTATTTTACGCATGTGGTATTCCTAGAACACCTGTGTGTAATAAATGTGCCACGACAATAAGGCATAAGTCACACAGATTGCTTGACATGTTATTTCTTCCATATGGATGATCAGGGGAGGTCGTGAGCACTTACTGTCATCCCTGGACATGTGGTGCTCTGTTAGCACCCCAGCCGTCTGACTCTCGTTATCCATCAAGCAAATTATAGAGCCGGGGACCCCAAGAGCCTCGCCTCAGCCTGGTAACAAACTAGTATCATGTGCCCGTTTTCTGTCGTCTGCTAGTCTACTTTCAGAACACATTCCATCTATTTACTCCCATGGATGCATAGTCAGACACAGACTTCAGATACAGAAGATATGCGTCAGACACAATGAAGGAGCATGTCCAGTACAGTACAGTACAGTGCAGGCAACGCAACTTGTACCACTGACAAAGTCTTTTACAACTAGAAGCCTTATTTTGGACACAAGTCTGTTTTCAACATACATAAAAGAAGTGTCATATTTGCTTTGTTACTTACTATGAAATGATTATATGGTACAGTCAGTGAAATTCGTTATGAACAGTCTATTTTCTATGACATTCTGCTTAAATACCATCAGGAGACAGCAGCTGAGGTTGTATTTCTATAAGACAATATACACAAAAAACCCATATCACCAAAGGCTAGCATCCAGGACTCAGAGAGGTCTTTTATCTGTCTGAAGGCTGAACAAATGAGCCAATGTGAATCGTGAAACAAGGTGGCTCAGATTTGAGCTGACAGGTACAAGCAGGTTGACTCCAGGGGTCGTCACAGCAAGCCTCAAGTAGGACTCCAGAGACCTGTGTGGCTCAAGCACTACCATCTGACCTGGAAACAAATACACACCTCACCTGTACAGCATGGAGAATACACACACACCCACACACACACACACACCACACACACACACACAGACACACACAAAGCTCTATCTTATGTACACACAACACCTTTTTCACCTGTTCTGACTGACAAACTCCCACCTTTATACAGTAAAAATCAATACCTGTGTTGTCATGATTGAATGAAAAAGGGAGAGGTCATTAAATTTTGATCCCCATCATGATGGAGGCCTTATTGCTTTTAGTGTGCCTTTAATAATTAAAATCTCTGCTCAGTGTTGTTCTACAGTAAAATATGTTAATATAGATTTATGGCTCAATCACTTAAGAGTGAAGAGGAGTTTGTACTAGCATAAAAGTTTGTGTTTAATTAAGCATTAAGGCTTTTTGAGTGGGAATTGAAAGGTAAATGTACTAGGCTATTTCCCGTTTTATTTCTTGATAGAGTGCTGTGAAACTCTGTGCACTGTGTACACTTTATCTGATAGTCTCCTCTAATGAAGACAAATGGATATTATTTTACATTTGGAAATGTTTTTTTTTGTCCTGTAATGAAGTATAGTCACATATATAGGAAATATTGAAATTGCGCTGTAATGTCATTAATTTGGTTGCCTCTGCTATAGCAATGGGACTAAGGGAAGTTTGTTCACAATGCATCCTGAATCTGAACCCTCAAAGACTTATTTGCTATGACCTGGCCAATCAAGTAATTTGAAGCTGTTTAAGTCTTTGAGGATTTAGAGCTTATGGGAGACAGTTTTAAAAATGACTCATTGCAACATAAAATATCACAAAACAGAACAGGAAGATGCAGCACATGAGTAATTGTCACAAGACTGATTGTGAAAGACGGTAATTCCAAAGGTGAACCATCCCTACTGTGGATCAGTCAGTGTTGGCTGCATTCAATTCAGATAGAGACAATTTCTAAATAACTTTATGTATTTACGTGTTTTTAAATGTAGTACGTTCACCGAAATATAATTTTTGTGAAGAACATATAACGTGTGTGAGCCTCAAGGCTACAGTACATTGAGGTGTTACCTTGGAAGGCCTCTCTGCAGGCTTGTCTAGTCTTTCTTTAATGCGCCTGAAGGCATTAAGTTTGCCAGGCCTGGATCCTGTGTGCTTACAGGCTTTGAATTTCATGTGAAGAAGCTGCTGAACTGGTTTTTCCTTGAGGTGTGGCAAGACGAGAGTCGGGGTGTGCAAACTGCGCATTCTCCTCTAGATGCATTTCATGCTTTACTGTCATCGCACGTGCGGGAGCCCAAATGGCTACATGTTCATAAAAATCATTTGCATGAAAGAGCCATCACACTTTGCATTCGATGGTTTTACAGGTCATTTACTTACAAATCACGCTCATAAAAACCTTGCACACCGTGTTGCCAGTGGATGACATCTTATCCTTAAATACGTGCCGTATCACTTCATAAATGTGTGCATCTGAAAGGCTTGTGCACTAAGCACATCTGAATTGATTGTGTTTGCAGTCTTATTCTTGTAAGAGTGAAGTGGAACAACTCTGCCATCTACTGCTCATTCTGTGTTAAGAAGATGACTTGCTCAACCTGTATCTGACATCCTCACATTATCACAGTGTGCTTTGTTGGGAAAATACTGGACCATATGCCAGGAATGTGAAACTCTATTAGTGCGCTGAGAATTTCCCTGTCACACTGTTCACCATCGCAACAATAAAATGGCACCCGACTGAGCATTACGCTCGTACACGGACTGGTCAATAGCTCCTTCTCGGCTCAACAAATAAATGGCACACACCTTGCGTCCCTGTGACTAAGGTGCAAGAAAAACAACTAGTAATGGGCGGGGCGGGGTGGCTAGTGTGACCGCATTGTGTTACCATGCACTGAAGTGGAGTTACTGACGCAAAGGCGCTGTTATTTCTGTGAGCAGAGGTGCTTCCTGTCTGTGGTTGTTGTGACAAGTACCTCTGTATGCCTCTATATGCCAACAGCCAGCATATAGAGTGTGCACAGAAAATAGACACACAATCAGATAAACACACCAGAAGCACCTTATCCTGATCCTTTCTCTATGAACAGTATACTGTATAAATGTACTATATGTATACCATAATGATGCTGGTATAGATACTGTTGATGGGAATTGATGGGTATAAAACTGCACTGCTGAACTGTGTGTGTGTGTGTGTGTGTGTGTGTTTGTGTATGTGTGTGCTTGTGTGTGTGTGTGTGTGTATCTGTGTGTGTGTGTGTGTGTATCCCATCATTATCCCATTACTGACACTTGACACAGCCTGTTTGACAACTGCTTTTTTCTGTGTGCGTGTAATCATGTTAGAACATGTAATCCTGTATACATCCATAAAGCCTACGGTGTCTGATATGCAACATGGTATGGATAGAAATCTGGCTGATATGAACAGTGTTCTTCCCTGTGCTGCTCTCAGACATGCAGAGCCTGGAGAAGCTGCTGAGGGAGGCGGTGAGCTCAGGCCAGCCGCGCACACACCGGCCCTGGAAGAAGATCCTTATCCTGGTGGAGGGTATCTACAGGTTAGCCTTTGCTGCTTTACACACACACACAGACAGACACACACACACACACATATTTTGTTTCTCTCTCTCACACTCACACACACACACACACACACACACACACACACACACACACACAATTCATATACACGCATGCATGCTCTCTCTCTCTCTCTCTCTCTCTCTCTCTCTCTCTCTCTCTCATGTGCACATGCACAGACACACACACATACACGCATACAAATGCTCACACACACAC
The DNA here is from genome assembly GCA_015244755.2 of Tenualosa ilisha. Lineage (NCBI taxonomy): Eukaryota > Metazoa > Chordata > Actinopteri > Clupeiformes > Clupeidae > Tenualosa > Tenualosa ilisha. The sequence continues at coordinate 4,520,985 of PYXC01000133.1, read as the reverse complement.
AAACTCACTGAGATGCTGTTTAACCAGGACGATCAACTTAACAGAGAAGGTTTTTGTTTTCACAAGTGTGTTGCTTTCCTCCACTACTGTAGTGTTTTTATGGAACAAGATTATTCATGATAAGGGCAGGTCTCCGAACACTGTCCAGTTCTACTGGTGCATGTGTGAGGGGTGAAAGAGAAGGGGATGAACTGAGAGATGAAAAGGTGATGTGTGGGAGGGAAGGTGTGAGAGTGAAAGAAAGAGAGAGAAAAAAAAGTAGGTGTATGTGGTTTAAGGGCAGAGAAAGACAGAGCTCGGTGGACAGAGTGTCAGACTGAGAGAGAAAGAGAAAAAAAGAGTGAGGGAGAGAACACTGTTAGAATGCAAAATGTGCATGTCTTCTTGCAGCTTCTACCTTTTGATTACAGTAGTGAGGAGGTGTGTGTGTGTGTGTGGGTGTGGGTGTGTGTGTGTGTGTGTATGAGAGAAAGAGAGACAGAGAGTGTGTGTGTGTCTATGCCTGTGTTTCAATGTGTGTGTGTGTGTGCGTGTGTGGTGTGAGTGAGTGTGTGTGGGTTTTTTTGTGTTTGCGTGTGTGTGTGTGCTTCTCTGCAGCTCCCAGAACAGAGCAATCCACTGTCTTACCGACCCTCCATCTGTTCATTAGCTTCAAATGAAGGCCAAATGGAACTGGGGAGATTGATTCTGCTGCACCTCCAGCTAAGGCCCTGTATCCTCAGCCAGTCCTCTCTTCCCGTGTCTTTCTCTCCGTCCCTCTTTCCGTCTCACCCTCTCTCTTTCTCTCTCCCTGTTTTTCTCCACCTCTCTGTGGCTTTCTCAATCTCTCTCTTACTCTCCTGTGATTCGTGTCTTCTCTTCCCATCCACCATAAGGACTTTTTCTGCTGCTCTTAGCCTGTCTGCTGGTCCCCATGGGCAGCTCCGGGGGCTGTAGCTCTACTGCCTTTTATCCGAGGGGGAGCAGTAATGGGAAGCACTCACTCCCCCCCTCTCTTCACCATGCAGACACTCTTTCACCATCCAGGGTGAGCGTGCGCGCGCGTGTGTGTGTGTGTGTGTGTGTGTGTGTGTGTGTGTGCGCGCGCGTCTGAGCAGTGGCAGCTTCTCTGGGAGAGAGACGGGGCTTTTAAATACACTCAGAAGCCTCTGCTAGCTCACCTGTTGCCCTCCCCTGCTCTCTGATCCAACACATGAGAAGCGGTTGCCTAACGGACTGGGGAGGGTGGGCTGCGTGTGTGTGTGTGTGTGTGTGTGTGTGTGTGTGTGTGTGTGTGTGTTGGGGGGGGGGGGGTTGGGGGGTAGCAGGACGGACGTGTTAGAGGCACTCAAGTGGGCAAAATTGTGCTTCCTGCATTTTCAGCTGGAACATCAAACCCTGACTGTGATAAAGAGAGAGGCAGGAGGTGAGAGAAGGAGGGAGAAGAGAGGAGATGAGGGAAGAGAAAGAAAGAAAGGGAGAGAGGGGGGAGAGCAAGGACCCTCTGTGAGCTGCGAGGCGAATGCAGAAGGAGAGAGAGAGGAGTAGAGAGGGGGCTCGCTTTGAAGTCGTTCCGGCCGGCCCAGGCATGTGAGGTGTCGTCTGGCCGAGGAGAGCAGCGGCTAAGGTGCCTGATGAAACACACACACACACACACACACACGCTGCCATCCTCTTGCTAACCCCCCCCCCCCCCCCTCCCCTTTCTTGCTCACCACAGTATGGCACGTCTGCTTGCAATGCCCTTACATGGACATGGAATGAGGAGGAGCTGAGGAGAAGGGAGGAGGGGGGGCTGGAGGAGGAGAGGGAGGGATGAAGGCAGGCCGCGGGTGGGGGGGCGGGGTGGGATGGATTCTTGAGGTGGTGGTGATGGGAGTTGGGGGGGTGGGAAGAGAGGAGGGTTCTTGTGAGGTTCTTACATAAGCAAAGCTCTACATGTTTGTAGCATGTGTGCTCTAATGAACACTTGTGTGTTTGCATTGACCTCGCGCTCTTCTTTCGCTCACTCTCCTTTCCCTCTGTCTCTCACAGACACACGCTCACACACACACTCTCACTCTCACACACATACAAAGAAATTGAAGAGAAAGAGAGAGTGTTTGTGTGTGTGTACTGAACGCTTGCGCTGCCCTGGTTCTGTGTGTCACCATAATACACAGCACCCAGTGTTTCCGTGTGCTTGCTGTTTACAGTATGGAAGGTTCACTGGTGCGTCTGCCAGAGATCATCGCCCTGAAGAAGAAGTACAAGGCCTACCTGTATCTGGATGAGGCTCACAGCATAGGCGCTGTGGGGCCCACGGGCCGTGGTGTGGTGGAGCACTTTGGGGCCAACCCCCGGGATGTGGACGTGCTCATGGGGACCTTCACCAAAAGCTTTGGGGCGGCCGGGGGCTACCTTGCTGGCACTAAGGTATATGAGAATGATCCTCCCATTCAGTTGTTTTCCATGAGTCTGACACAGTGCACACACACACACACACACACACACACACACACACACACACACACACACATATACATACATATGTGTGAACACACACAGACAAACACACTTGCACTATGTACTGCACATCCACGCACACATTTCATTAAGGAAACACAGATGCACACACAAACATAATAGAGTGTAGTAGACTAGAGTACAATGGGTACATGTGCACACAACTATGTGTATCCGTAAACACATCACATGCACACAAAAACACACACACACACACGCGCAATCTCCTGTCTATTCTATTTCTCCTCACTGTTGTTCTATTTTTTCTCTTATACTCTTCTTTTGTGACAGAAAGACACGCACAGAAACGGCTATGTGATCATGAACACACACATGCACACACACACAGAGAGACAGACAGAAAGACACACACACAGAAACAGCTATGTGATCATGAACACACACACACACACACACACACACACACACAAAGATTTATGCCTGTGGCATTACGTGTACATTGATATACTGTGTGTGTGTGTACTGCATTTTTCCATGGATTTCCGATCAGCGGGGCGACACAGTGTCCTCTGGCTGATGCCATCTCCTTGAGAAATGGATATGCTGTCAGATGTGTCAGATCAGGCCCAGAAACAGCCTCTTTGTCTGGCTCCCATCACATGCTGCTGTCACACTACAGCAACCTGTTGAGATCAAACTGACATGCAATTCTTTCATGACAAAAAAATAGACCACCTCGCAGAGACAGAGACACAAATACACACACACGCACACAGTCTCACACTCATTCAGGCACATGCTTGTGTACACACAACCTTCTCTCTCATAAACAGACACACATACACAGACAAAGACGCAGATAAACACACACACACAGACACACATACACACGCACACACACATGCTCAGCCTCACCCTCACTCGGGCGCATACATGTTTACACACACCCTTCGCTGTCAGTCTCTCCCATAAACAGACACAGACACACACACACACACACACACACACACACACACACTCCTCTCCTCAGTCGCTTTCTTCTTCCCTCCTACTTCCCCTCATGTGCGGCACAAATGTCATGCGCCCTGCGTCTCGCTGCCTTTGTACACAACTTCTTATGACTCCATTAAAAGCATCACTGGAGTACATAACCACATCACGGACGTGGCTCAGTTGATTATGAAAGAACGCGAGCCAAGCGGCGGATAGCGCCACCTTGTTTCAATTAGTGTTCTGCCTTTAGAAAGAAGAGTTCTTCCCTCCCCAGTGTGTGTGTATGTGTATGTGTGTGTGTGTGTGTGTGTGTGTGTGTGTGTGTGTGTGTCGTGTGCGTGTGCGTGTGCGTGTGTGTGTGTGTTGGCACGTCCCCTCACTGCGCGCTCGGCTCTAATAAGGTGGTGGTGGTGGCAGGGATCCAGCTCCTTCTTATGGTGGGCGCTGGAACTGCACCCTGTGTTTTTACAGAAGGCTTTGTAAAGATCATGAGAATGAGAGGCATATGATTAACATGCTGTACTTATTATACCCTGGCAGCTGGGCATAATAATCAAGCTTGGGTGACGGGCTGGTGGGGTTTTATTCTCCTCCGGGATGGGGGTCGCATTATTGGAAATATGAAAGGCTTTTTGTGATTGATTTGTTGTTGTGGTGAAATCCCTCAATCCCCTGTTTTAAAGCAGACTCAGGTTGACCCACAAAAAGCCCCAGCAGATGTTCCTGAAAGCAGCAACAGAGCAAGCACCGAAATGGGCACCTTAATGATTCTGGTCCTTAGCACTGGCTCCATGCAGTAGGGAATAATCACAGCGTTTGATCACATCGCTGAATGTGGTGACGAGAGGAAACCTCAGTGGACCCAGAGCTTACAGCAGTGGCTCTGCCTCCACACACACACACACACACACAAAATTAGGAAGAGGAATATTTGTCTGAAATTAGTTTGCGGCAGAAGGGAAAACGCACACACAAACGCACACACACACACAAACGCACACACAGATACACAGATACTCAGACACCCCCAGGCTAGACTGGTTCCAAAGGCACAGATGTGGGTAGGATTTCGGACACATTCCCTTAGCCGGCTTATCTCTGCCGTCCCCCAAAAAAGCTCACCAGCCCCAAAAAAGCACCGCAAATCTCTAGCCCCCCTAAATAGAAACAGATGTTTCGCTGTTCTCCCCCACCCCCCTCCATCCCTCTCCTCCCTTCTGGAGTGTGGTGTCCCCTCTCACCCTACCCACCGTCCCCTCTACCCACACACATCTGGAGGAGAAGAAGGGGGAGGAGGAGGAGGATGTTGAGGAGCGCACCTCCCTCAGTCCCTCTCTCTTCCTCCAGACTCTCATCAGTGGTCCCCCCAGATGGACATGGATGGCAGTGAATGGAAACCAGGTCAGTCAGCTCTAGTTCTCTCGGGCTCCACCCGACCTCCTGGTGGCGCTAAAGGAGAAGGTTGCTTTCAGCAGATAGAGACGGCGGCGCTCGCACGCTACCAAGGTTACCTAAGTACCTACAGAAACATCCCTCCCCCACTCACCCACCTCCACTGCCCACATATACCACGTCTCTCTCTGGTTTACGGGAAGCAGCGTGGCCAAGTTTGAGTCTGTAATTAGGGTGTTTATAAGTTGTCCATCACTGTAAGGTACAGCCCTCCTCTGCAATCAGACTTCCCCTCTCTGGTCGGTTTGACCTTGAGATAACTGCTAGTGCTGTAAATCCATCAAGGGTATGAATGGTATTGTCACATGAAGGGAGAGGTTTGCCAGTTGAGGGTGAAGAGTGCCCTGAGTTTCCAGTATGTCGCTTTACCGCCTCCTAGTGGTCTTAATGGGAATGGGCAAATGATAAATAGATTTCTTCCATCATTGAGAGGAAAGCAGGGCTGCAGTACATCACATACAGATTCGATTATCCCATCCAGTTTATCCTAACTGTGAAATAAGTACAACCCAGAGAATCTGCAGCAAAGATTCTTCACATTTTTCTCATAATTTATAGCACATGAACTCCTATCAGACGTATGATTTCACCAAAAAAAAAAAACGCTTAGCAAGGCATTCCACCAGTAAAAACGCCACGTTTCATTTAGCTGATTCCTGTATTTTGTGGAGACTCGAGCCACATAAACGACAGCAAATGCATGTATTTACACATAGTTGCTCAGGTTACTGCTGAAATGATGGGCCCAAAGAGAGCAGAAAAGGGGCAGTCCAAATGTGAAGCACATGTGAAGGCAGAGGTACGCCTCACGTTTCCCCCAGCCACTCATGCCTCTGACTCAGACCTCTCACTCATCTCTCTCTCTCTCTGTCTCTGTCTCTCTCTCTCTCTCTTTCTTTCTCTTTGTCTCTCTCTTTCTTTCTCTTTCTCTCAGGAACTGGTGGACTACCTGCGCACCTACTCCCACAGTGCCGTCTACGCGTCCGCCATGTCTCCACCAATCACAGAGCAGATCATCAGGGCCATGAAATGCATCATGGGAGCAGATGGCACCAAAGAGGGTGAGTATTTTTTGAAGTAAGATCTTCTGATCTCTCACCACAGATTTAAACATAACACTAACATGTTTCAATGCACCCCTTTTTCTTCTTGTTTTAAAATTCAGCGAATTCCCTCAAAATGGTCTCTTGCTGTTTATTCTCACTCTGTGTGTGTGTGTGTGTGTGTGTGTGTGTGTGTGTATGTGTAAACACTCCAGGCCCAGTACTGTACTGTCAATGATAAATGGGTAATAAACAAAGTGTTTAAAAGCCAAGCAATTCATTCATTTTCAGCCCATCCACATGGTTGCCACAGGAGCACCAAATGCCGGGTGAGAGGGCTCCACCTTTGAACGAGCGCAAGGGACCACATGTAGCAGCGTGCCACTTGGAAAGGAATTCCCACTACAGACGGATAGGCTTTCCTTCGTTTCATGACACTAACATCATTAAGGCCACCACAGAGTGGAACCATCAACATCACACACATTTAAAAAAGCAAACCTCTTCAGAGGCACCCACACCACATTATGGGGCTCGTAGAGGCACACACTCCCCATCCCCACCTCCACCACCAAGTTCAGATCAGAACAGCGCCAGGCTGTACTATAGACAGGCAGAGAACCATCCGGAGGAGACCACAGCCAGCAAGTAGCACCAGAGAAGCAGCCTCCTGGTGCAGAGGTGGGATCATACCCCCCCTTTCACAGGGGTCCACTGGGTTCCACAGAGACCTTTCCCAGTGGCCCCCTCCGCTTAAGAAATGTGCTAACGATTACAACAGTCTGCCTGGGAAAGAAACGGTGCGAGCCCAACACAACAACTATACCCCCCCCCCCACACACACACACACACACTCTCATACACACACACACACACACCTCTAAGCACACATATATACATATACACACTTGCATACTCAGACCCACGTGACCCCCGTTGCCGCAGAGGAAATCAGTCTCACATGGGGCCCCTGTGAGAGACCTGCATTTCAGTACAGTCACTTAAGTAATGACTTGCGACATTGAGGCAGAGCATCGCTCACCCATCTGCCTGTCCAGAGCCAGGCTGAGCTGAGCTTTCTCTAGCACATGTGTGTGTGGGTGTGTGTGAGCATTTCCCACATATGTGTTTGACCAGATGGTCTAAAGATCGCAGCATGCACACACACACACACACACACACACACACACACACACACACACCACCCTGTCTGAAGAATGCACAGCTCTATACATGTTATTAAACTCACCAGGTTATGATGAGACTTCTATAGTCAGGTTATGATGAGTCCCCCTTGATCCCTTCCCCTCGACGGGTCCATTTTTTAAAACCGTCATTAGGACAGAGAGAACGCTGCAAAAGCAACACTCATGCCTTAGAAAGGGCCTCAGCCTCATGTCAGAGATGGATTCACTCCCCCAGGTGTTTGTAATGAAGTTTTGAACCAGATGGCTGGTGGTATTGTGAGCTGTGTGTTTATATTTTGACGTATGCGGTGTGATATTCTAGCCGATATGACTTTGACACTGTTATCAGATATTCTCGGAATGAGTTGAAAATTCCAAAAGAGTGTTGTAGTTGTACAACAATAATAATGAAAAAAAAAACGGAGATTGAGAGAAATGGAGAGTTGGAGGCTAACAGATGGCAGGTTTCAGCCCCAGCAGTGTCATTGGAGAGGTGAAAAATCCACCAGGGCACTAATAAGGGTGGCTCACCTTCAAAAACTCATGTTTGTCTAGCTCCCTTTCACCCCCACAGCAAATCCTGGGAGGCCCTGCATGCATCTGTGTGTGTGTGTGTGTGTGTGTGTGTTACAGACCCATAGCAGGAGCCGAGGCCAAGTTTCTGTCGGGGCCAAATAAAGACGCATAGTTTAGGTTGAGCTGAAAGGGAGAGGGTGCCCTATGGTGAGACTATCTCCTCTGTTTCTCCTGCTTTTGGCTTTGAAGAGGAGGCCTGTTTACATGTGTAGATGACGGATGACTCACTCTGGATCCACACGCTCGTGCGCAACTGTGTTGTCGACAGTACAGAGACTATGTCCACACTCCTGTGCGAAGCAGCTGACATCATCTCTGTATTTTGTGATTGCAGAGCAAAAGCCTGAAAAAAGTATGGAACCTCACTCTGTGCGTGTGTGTGTGTGTGTGTGTGTGTGTGTGTTTAAGCGAGAGTGTGTGTGTGGTTTGTAGAAAGTCTGCCCTATGCTTACAGCGTGCATGGACAGTTGAGTGGCAGCAGTCTTGGGATCAGTCATTTCTCTGTGCTAACCTTTACTTTGTGCACATTTGCAGAAAACAAACAGAAGATATTGAGGGCATAGCATGAGCAGTTTCACTATTTGCCCTGTCTTGATGTCTGTGCACTCACTTAGCTCAGAGTTCAAGCTGTGATTTGTTAGGCCATGTGTGGTTCATATTACGTGTCTCTCTTTCTGAATGACTGAAGTTGAACTTCATGACGAAATAGGCTGTAATATTCCTGAGTGATAGTCATAGTCATAGGCATAGTTTGGAACTGGCTGTACACTAGTTTGCCCATGTTGATCAGGCACTCGCTGCATGATATGATCAATGGTGCTGGAGGAGCCAAGATGCTTTGGGACTTAAGTAACCCCAGCATAAAAACAGCTGTCTGCTGTTGATGGAGATTGTTTCTGACCTTTCACTTGCTGCAGGGAGAAGCATGATGCTCTACAGTGGCTGTGCATGACACGTCCAGAAATGGATGGCTCTTTATTCGGTGTGGTGTGCAAGAGCTTTTTGCCTGCGGGGTGACATGCACATGTGTGAGGGATAGGTTAGTCAGGTCAGGTAATTTCTTTCACAGGGAGAAGTTTTACCTGAACGTAGAACCCTCTTCATCTGTTCACACCCGAAGCCGAAAAGCAGGAAATATATCCCAGATCAGGGAGATATTCCTTCGCTTTGCAAGTGCTGTGCAAAGAAAATCACATTGAACAGCCTGGCAAACAAACAAAGCTCACTGCAAATGAGACTGAATGCGTAGGCCACTTTCTCTTTATGTACTTAAACCTCACCTGCTCGTGATACCGTTTGTCTTGCATTTGGCAGAAACTACAACCCCAATACATTTTTTTTTTTTCACTTTTGTGTTTTCCTGCTGGGGGCCCTAATGCAGCGCTAACATGTTTGGCAGCTAGCAAAGTGTTTTGTGCTCTAGGTTTCTGCTGAGATAGGGGTTTTGGGTTAAGTGTTGCACACACCACTTTGAAATACCTGCCAATCTTTTCCCAGGTAATCAAAAAATAGAGAAAAAAATGGCTGTTGTTTCCAAGGCAGGCCGTTGCCAAGGCCTTAGAACTCCAAGCGGTTCCCTTGGCGATTCACATCATTAAGAAACCCGGGAGGTCAGAAGAACGTTTTCACTTTTTGCAAATTCATTTTTTCTCTCTCTCTTTCTCAAGCACTGGAATTGATTTATGTTCGATTATATTTATCTGAAATGGCCTTGATACTCAGGCACAGTGTGTATTTCGTTTCACCCTTCTGGCTGAGGTCCATTCGAAATCCATTGCATCCTATTTACAAGCCAAGAGTTGCTTTTTGGCATTGCGCAGAATTTGTCCACCAGTCAGTGTTTTTTTTTTCTGACAAAACAAAACCAGCTGCCTCCGTAGCTGCCTTTATAATCAGGGGTGACTCAGGCCTGAGTCCAGAGCAGCTGGGAGGTCAACACAAGAAGGGATGGCGAGTAGAGGTCACACAGGAAGGAGAGCACAAGGGGAGATATTGATAAAACAACGGAGCTGTTCTCCATCAAGTGATGGGGCAGATAATGCCTGTAATGACTGGGCCACAGGCTCTCCGAGGCTATGATTTGACTAAGAGGCGGTGGGTGATGTCATTTCCTGTGTTGCCTTCACTACTCCTGGATTCGCAATCCTTGTTATTGAAAACAAAAGACCCTGTTAGCCATTAATGGAGACACCCTTTCGATTCCAGAAAATGACTGAGGTTTTTTTTGACTGTACGCTTTACCTTTAATCACATGTAACCATTGCCATGTTGAGTCCAGGGGCTATCCCGGAGCCATTTCATGCCATGAGAAGCAACTCGGTTCCTGTTTTCCCATGTCAAAACTGAGGATAAGCTCTTAAGTCCCCAAACCTGCAGCACTCCAACCATTATGGTTACACGGTCAATGGGGAGGCTAACTGGTTTCATATCTTATCACAGGCTATTACTTGCCTTGTCCCTGTCAACTTGGGTTTCCAACACAAGTGTTTGTGGTTATATGTTACAGTGATGGAGACCTTACCCTGTGAGCATGTAGGTTAGACAGCACAATGAGTGTTGTCTGCTTTGTGTCCCTCAGAAGCCCCCCATACAGTTTTTTTTGTTTGTTTGTTTACTGGCCAGATGGTTGGGGGGTCTACACATCACTCCACTGTTGGCCACTTTAAAGCCACTGCAGGCTTAAGCTGACACAGACGATTTAAGGCGCGTTGGATATGTTTTAATCCAGGCTTTGGTGCCGTTTAGCGCAGCCTCGCCTCGTGGATGTTTGAGGTCGACTTGCTCGCCGGGCTCCGTCGTTGTCCCCGCTGTTCCACTAAGCATAAGGGATTTGTGCTCTGTAACAAATAACGGATGGATAAGGAGAGAATATTGGCTCTCGTCAGTACTGCCATTTGACATCTTTAATTAAGGACACCGCCATGATTGGAGTAGTGAGTGTTTCAGGGTGGTCAGCCTTGATGTTTTGGTGGAGACGCAAGAGGACATTTCGGGTGAGGGACACACATGCACTTTATTCAGAGTCTTAGCTTGCATCGTCAGTCATGAAACAGTTGAACACAAACCAATAGCTGGGGGGCACAACAGCTTTAGTCGACGTGTAAGGCCTTGTGTTTTTATGACTTTTGGCACCTCCCTTATGTCCTCCAAGATAAGCACCCAATAAATAATGTATAGGGAAGATCTTGGGTGAATTCCAACCTGCTGCTCTCTCAGTGCTGTGAAAAAAAACTCCTTCTATGGTAAGCCATTGTATGGGGGCTACTGGAATCCTTCAAAAGAAAGATGTCTAAACAAAGAGCTCTTTCAATGTAAACAAGTGTCATTAGGTAGTCAAATGGTTTCATAACTGCTTTCATTTGTAACGATATGCTTTAGATCTGCTCACCGCAACATAAAACACCTCATCCATAAACACAAACATCTTTCCTCTCTTCTCTGAGCACCCTGCAGAGCTACCCTGAAAGCTTTCTTATCTGTAAATGTACGTCTGCAGAATCATAACACTTAGTGCTGTGTTCACCCATATCTGTTCTTGAAGTGTCCCTTACCCAAACATGGGGTAAGGAGGTCTACATTGAATGCATCAGGAGGATGGTAGAGTAATTAAAGCTTCTGTTTCCACCACCACTGCCCCCCAACCCCACCCCCAACACACACACACACCCTACTACACCTACTACACACCCTACTAACCTTAATACCCCCCTCACCCCTCAGGACTCCAGAGAGTGCGGCAGCTGGGGGAGAACACCAGATACTTCAGGTCCCGTCTACAGGAGATGGGCTTCATCATTTATGGCAATGTAGACTCCCCCGTCATCCCTCTGCTGCTCTACCTGCCAGGGAAAGTTGTGTGAGTAGACAGCAGCATGCTAACTTTCATTCTTAACTATGCATGATGTTTTTGCTACTTTAAAAGGCAGGTCAATGACAGTGTGTTTACAAAGACAAACAGCATTCAACATTCATCATCAAAGTAAAGAGCTCAGGAATTGTTTGTGTGTTTGTAAGTGTGTAGGTTCTTTATAACTGAGTTGGACACTAAAGCTTTGTTGAACTTGAAAACTTGCCTTCTGAAACCACTCTGCCTTCAGGAAGATAGATTGAATGCTACCTACCTCTCATACATACACACATACACACACACACGCACGCACATCCCTCCCTCCTCACACATACATACACAGAGCAGCCAGCAGACAAAGGCATTCATCCCCACTGGCAAGTCAGTCTAAAAGAGCGATGTCTCTTTCAAGGGGGACGTTGGAGTGTGGCCACGCTAGATGTTCCAGATGCTCGGTGAATCGGTAGTGCACAGAGAAACAATGTGACATGCGAGAGGCTCATCCTCTCCCGGGCATTTCAGACACTTCCAAAGATAACAGCCCTCTGGCACGGCTACAAAGCTGCAGGCAGCTGTGAGCCTTTTTAAACTGAGCTCCCGCTTTCTCTCTCTCTCTCTCTCTCTCTCTCTCTCTCTCTCTCTCTCTCTCTCTCTCTTACTCTCTCTTTCTTTCTCTGTCTTTCTCTTTTTTTGCCTGTATTCTGTTGCGTGCCACTGTTCTCTCTCTCTCTCATGTGTGTGTATGTGTGTGTTGGGGGGGGGGGGGTCTGTGCCATCCCAGTCTCTTTTCTCCCACCTGCCTCTCTATCTGTCTGGCACCTTTCATGTCCACCATGGGATACAGGCGTCTATACAGTACAGCTGTTGTATTTTGGATGGATTCCTCTCTCCTCTCTCCCATCTGTGTGGGGTAAAGGAGAGGTTAGACGATTGAGTCATGGAAGAAAAGCCTGGCAGGTCTGTCTGCATTCAGTCCCCCACTCTGGCTTTGGTCACAGTGTTTTTATTTTGTGTGCCAAGCAGAGAACGCAGAACACAGGTGACATCCAGTCATTGCAGACTGGCTGGTCCCTGTTCACTCATTTACTGCACTCTCTTTTTCTGGTTGGGTTTTGAGCTCAAAGTGCCTGATGTCTCAGCAAGTGTTAGCATAGCAAAGAAACATTTCCCATTTTGTGTACTGAATAACAAATGAGAATGTAATTCAATGTAATGTAGTTCTTTAGAAAGAGATAGAAAGAGAACAACATGCACCACTTTTTTACATGACAGGCATTAGATGATTTGTCACTGTTTGTTTGTGTGTGTGTGTGTTTCATAGGGCTTTCTCCCGCACCATGCTGCAGCAGAACATTGGTGTGGTGGTGGTCGGGTTTCCAGCCACACCAATCACTGAGGCCCGTGCTCGCTTCTGCGTGTCAGCAGCCCACACCAGGCCCATGCTGGACAAGGTAAGACACTGGACATGAATCAGGACAAGACTGAGCTCACAGAGTCCCAATCTCCCTCTCTAAGCCCTTGAAGTAACCTCCTGGCATATTTCAATTCATAGCCCTGTTGCCCCATTTAGTTCAGCAGCTTTGCTCTTCGGTTTATGTTGTACCAAATATTCTTGTCCTGTTTCCTGCTGACACCAGTCAGTGACCTCAAACTGTGGGTTGAAATACTCTGGAATATCACTTTAATTGACATAAATTAACTTCATGCCTGTTAATTCTTTGAGAGTTCAGGGTTTAGGGTTTATGGCAGGATTGGGATTAGGATTGGGATTGAGATTGGAATTAAGACATACTGTCTCTACTCCCTCCTCTCTGCTGACTCCTGCTCTCTCCTGATCTCTCCCCATGTTCTCAGGTGCTGCAGGCTCTAGACGAGACAGGTGACCTACTTCGAGTAAAGTTCTCCTGCCACAGACGATCACCACGGCTGCCGCTCAATGACGAAACAGACTACGAGTTGGACAGTTGACACAAAGAAGAGCATCTAGCGACCTCCAGCAGAGAACCTGGTCTTTAGGGGACAAGCTTTATGAGGTCCATGGTCCTCCATATTTGGACTAACTGGGATCCGTGTGCCTTCGCTACATTGGGGCTTTTTCTTAATTTGAAGGGGACAGTGCCTCCGTCTCCCATAAAAAATAACATCCTATCCCAGGGCCTCATGAGTGGTTTGTTGGGAAATGAGACACTCCTTGCTGTGGACACTCATAGTAATGCTCCTCAGGCTCCTGTCTTTTATTTCGCCCATAATCATGATCGAAATCTGTGGCCGCTGGGAGCAGTGCTGTCATAAAGGGGGAAGATGAAGACCAAAGAAATATGAAAGACCTTCAGAAAGCTGCTGCAGATTAAAACTGAAAAATTACAAACAGAACCAGACAATTAACTCAACATCTCTGACCTACATCAGTATTCCAAGTGTAGATTACGGAGCCCTTGAAGTGGTCATTTTTCTTAACAGCTCTTTAAAGAGCTTGGGAGAAGACCACCATGAGTACAGTTATGAGTTTGGATGATTGAGAGAGCACAAGGAAGAGAAGTGCCTTTTTCCTGCTGTGATTTACGCTACAAAGGGGGAAAAAGCCTTATTTCCACTGTGGTCATTTGATATACTATTTGTGATATATTTCAGTTTGTCACTGATATATATCAGCTTCCCCCGCAAACTAATAAATTACTGCTATTACCCGTTCCACAAAGTTTTATGATGAGCTGGCATGTACTTACACTTTTAGAACCTAATGATTTCAGAATGATATCTAAATGTCCTTTCCAGGCTCTGTGTGCGTTTCACTGTTGTGTGTGCTCATCTGTGTTTCCACATCCAGCTGCTTCTGAATTCCCCCATTCACGGGTGGCAATCAGTCTCTGTAGAAACCGTACTGTTTTCCTTCAAATACAAAACAACCTCTGACAACCTACCCGATGTATGGTTTGGTGTTAAGACACGAGTGAGTTCCAGCTTGTTCATGTGTGTCTGATTCTGTCAGCAATATAATTGTTGCATTTCAAGTCAAGGGGAGACGCAACAAAAACACGTAAATGTGTGATTTCTTTGAAGTTAAGCATCCTAAGAATGCATTATGACAACCAACAACACAACTACCTGACAGATGAAAGCCCACATTTCTTCAGGTGTATAATAATTAATTTGTTTGATACCAGAGGGAATCTTAGCTACAATAAATGTTTCACCGAATGACAGCACAGACATGGCCTGCACTTGCTTAGTCCAGCCCCCCTCTAACACTGTCTATCTTCACAGCCTGAAATACTATGGAGACAGGTAAACTCTCTGAAACAGAATTAAATACAATTGCATGATTTGTTAAGTAGCTGTTTATTTATTTTGATAACATGCTTGGAAACTAAACATTTACTCTTCAAAACAGACACTGCTTTCCACACACAGAGCATTCCCATTTATTTTGCCTTCTATTTTCTTTTGTTCCTTTGTTCCTTTCTTCTTTTGGTCTCCATGAGCAATCGATCAGTTGCACTTAATGTTGTAATACTGTGCTTCTGGTATTTGGAGGGAATCACATAATGCCTACATTACACGCTGAAGCCAACAACATACAAGCAACATCAAACTACCAGATTCCCAGCTACAATGAAAACCATTTATCAAATGTTTGTTATTTATTGCATTATGACCCTTTATGTTGAAGTGTTTATTGATTCCCTGGTGAACTAGGATAGTAACAAGGACCATATCCAGTGTGAATCACAGTAGAATCAAAATGTGCATGCAACATCAGTGTCTCTCTCTCTTTCTAACTCACATACACACACACACTGAGGATGGGTGTCTTTGATCTGCCAGTGGTGGTTGATGGCAGTGTTCAAGTTCTTCACACCTGAGCCCTGCCACTGGATCCCATTAGCTTGCCTGTGGCAGAGCCATAGAAAGGCCCCTGTGGCCCTCAGGGCTAATGACTCTCCAGGCACATCCTGCACAAATGGAGGCCACTTGGGAAACAAGGAGGTCAGAGGAATATTGTTACCAAATACATCAATGGTGTTTAGGTCTGGTATGCTTTATGCTTTTTTGAATTATATAAGATGCTGTGTGTGTGTGTGTGTGTGTGTGTATTAACCACACAACCAAGTATGGTCGTCACACACAGTGGGAATGTCACATGTTGAGCAGGAGCTTTGCGATGTAAACAGGAAGGCTTCTTTTCCGACAAATGCACATATGGACATGGGTGGAACACAGTATATATTTACACAGTGCAGACTTGAAAAGGACAGCCTCCTTTTGTCTCCTATATGCACCGAAACCTCTACGAGTTTTTTTTTTTTTTTTTGTAGATTCATGTTTGGCACATAGAAGAAAGCAGGGAAGAGCCTTGTGGGCTAGTCAACATTCTTGCTTGTTCAGACAGTACTTTAGACTACCTGGGTCATGGATCCTATAGTCTCCATGGCCCACCAAACCACTGCCCACTGCATGGGTATTCTAATAGATTCTGCCTTCCTACTGTTGAATGAAATACCAACATGGACCTACACTTTAGTGGCAGTGTAACATAGTTAGGCATCATGGAGGAGTAGGCTAAATACAAAAGGGTTCTAGTGTTTACAAACATATTCAAAATATGTTCCTAATCTACTGGGGACAGTGTGTGTGGACTATTGAGTCTGGAGGGCAGATGGAACTGCTAAATCTTGCACTCCAATACATTCTCAAAGGCCAATAACACCAACAGTCACAGCAGAGCAGCAAGAGGTTCTGAGGGAAACATCTGTCCAAGACCAGACCAGGGCCCCCTGAGCCAGCCTGGCCCATTCTTTTGAACTGCAGAGCTGAGCACGCTGGTCTTATTGGAATGGCATGTTGCTGCTATTCTGGAGGGGGGGAACCTCTGGTAGCCCTTTGAAGTCAGCCAGTGTGTCCAAGGTTGTGGATTCTCTCCACCCGGTTTCCCATTGCTGCTTTGGCGGGATTCTGAAGTGCAGGCAGGGCACGGGCACACAAACAGCAGCCTTTACATGTTCGCAACAGGTGTTCAACACAGAGGTAGATGGAGCATACAGATTTACTGTGTGTATAAAATGACTTTTTATCTGGGAATCAAAATGAGATTTGATGGCTCATAAGAGCACACAATTCCATGTGAGATCATATATATACATATATATATATGGTTGACATAGTATTAAGGTTATGTAAGTTCCATTGTTTGTGGTCCAGCGGTTGCATTTGAATTGAAACTACAACCACTGAAACTATCTCTTTAAACACCTAATATTAAAGCCTGGTTACCCTGGTTATGAGGGGCTTTTGCTATTCGTACTGTGTTAAAAAATCAGGCTGCTTATAAAAAAGGATCATGCAAATTTATTTCAGCTCATGCTACTTTGTGGTTTTAAGCTATGACACTTGTTAAACCTTTATTTTGTATAATAGGGTGGCATTTTCTTTCACAAAGGCAACCCAAATAAAACACTAAAACCGAGATTAACGGCGAGAATGACCATTTGGGATAGCACTATGCACTAGGCAGGAACTTTAAAAGCCTCCCAGCGTGTGAGGCTATAACTTGCCGCTGTGCATCAGTGCTTTGAAGCCAGCAATAAACAAATCTTTCCGAAGTGACTGACAACATTTGTCGGCGTATAATATGCCTGCTTGTGCACAGCCCGAGAATCAGCATATAGACTAAATATAACTTCTCCGACGTTGATCGTCTCCGATGATTCATCCAGACACTTTTTACGTTCACAATAAATAGGCAAATATTAGATATCATTTAATAGATATCACTGTAATGCGTGCGTCTAACAGAGAGAACTTCTCACATAACCTGTCAAACGACGACCCGTGGCCATTAACAGCCGCGTGTGGCCCACTCCCGTCCCGCCACTCCCTTACCGCTTGTGGGTGCGTAGCTTAAGTAGCCTGGCTTGGGCGGGATCAGAAGGGTTAAATATAGGG
The DNA here is from genome assembly GCA_015244755.2 of Tenualosa ilisha. Lineage (NCBI taxonomy): Eukaryota > Metazoa > Chordata > Actinopteri > Clupeiformes > Clupeidae > Tenualosa > Tenualosa ilisha. The sequence continues at coordinate 4,503,499 of PYXC01000133.1, read as the reverse complement.
GGAGGGGGAGATGACAGCAAACCAACAGAGCGGTATATAAAAACACTTCGGGCGCACTCAACTCAGGAACTGAGTTTGTGTTGGAGAGCTTGCATATGTCCACGCAAAGGCAAAGAGAAGTGTACGTCGTGGGACGGAGGGAGAAGCTCCTGACAGCATGTACCTGAGTTAGTGATAAGAAGTTTTCCGCAAAATACAATAGCACCATTGTGTGCCCAGAGTTCAGACTCCAGGAGGTAGCGATTTTTTTATTTCAAAAGACAGAATGGAATTATAACAACAAGATAACAAACTACTCCTAATAACAACGCTTGGGACTCTATGGCGCAAGAGAACGGGCATGCTTGATAAACGCATTCGATGCAAAAGGTGCAATTTAAGGACCACGAGATGAAAGACAGAATGCCATTTGTCAGGGTGAAGTTTCACTAGAAGCTGCAGAGAATGATGCAGACGTCTAGTATCGTTGCCTGCTTGTGAGGCAATTCACCTGAACTCCAACAAGGAATGAGAAGAGCGACTTTAGGGGGCTACTTTGAGAACCCTGGTTCCAACACTCAGGCGACTTCAGTAACTATTTACTAAAGTGCTATTTTAAGTTGGCAATTGTTTTTTTTATCAAGATGGAGTTTTTAGAACTGTGCTCCTAGATTAAATCCTTTACCTGGACGTCACCTCAGAATCTTTCATGAGGTCTTATTTTGGAGGCATTATCTGACAAATACACTGGTTTGATTTCAAGGAGTGCGACCTTGAGTGTCACCCGGGGGACTAGTCCCTGCGACTCATCCTTTCCACTAGTACTTTTCTCATTTTTTTCCTTTGAAATTTGATATTTCTGATCCCGAAGTGGCTCCGCAGTGGTGTTGCGGCTCCTCGTCCGCGGCGGATCCGGAGATCGGAGGCTCTGCAGCGGGAGGAGGCGGCGGTGGAACTCCTGCCACACCGCAGGGTCCAAAAACCGGTCGCGTGAAAAGGATGATTCGGTTGGCGGCAGAATTGTTGTTACTGCTGGGACTGTTGCTACTAACTTTACACATCACAGTACTGCGGAGCAGTCCTATTCAACCGGGAAACGCAACTTCAGACCAGGAGCAGCACGCGCTGACTACACAGGTGAGCCGGGCATCTTTACGCAAATCATTTAAAGTGAAAGCTAATCAATGGTCATACATAGCCTACATGCAACTGGTTATTGAAGTTTATTCAAATAATTTTTGAAAAAAATAAACATCCCAGGAATGCTGAGGTGCTGTCTCAAATGTGGATGGTGGCCCAGTCACACCTTTCACTTCGCATCAGTATTGTCATGGATGCATTACATTGTAATTTGAGACTGTATGAATGTGAATAGCGCGTGACGTTCTCGTTAATTACTCACAGACAGACAGTGCTTAGTAGATAGTGGTTTAATTTGCGTCCGGCTATAATCCACTCAGCATGCTGACGGAACCGTAAAATAATCAATTTACTTTAATCTGCATTACAAAGCCGAAGTAATGGCTTGGGTATAGGTAATTTACGAAAGCTTGAACAGCTGATTGATTATAAATCAGCATAACACGCGTGATGGAGGCGCCGCAGTGTTAGTTACTGAAAATCGTCTTGTTCGCTGCATATCACAATACATTATAATTGTATTTGATTTGATGTAATAATTTGAGAGTCAGTCATAAATTGATTAGGAACCACAAACCAACTGTTTCTGGTTAAATTGGTTACGTTTAGACCTAGAGAGCGTGTGTGTCCAAAACAGAAACTGCTGAATATCCGGCCTTCTGGTACACCCTTTGTGTGTTTTTTAGAACTCCGTTTTCAATGAATAACTAGCAAACTTGTTTCAGACAGCACTTTTAAGACAAGCTCAGTCAGAAAACACCTACTGATTACTGTACCTCACTTTGTGGGGATTCATTATTGATATTTGCACATTATGATTCATTATTCCATGTTAAACTGTGCGCTAGTTCATTTTCAGCTTTGTTCAGTGGATCTCATCTTGACAATGGACATTTCGGTTTGAGTTCAGGAAGGGTCAGAGGTGACATCTCTTGGACTTTTAGCTAAGCCTCAGGCTGTGTTCTCTCATCGCTGGGGCAGCAGTGATACCTGAGTGTCCCGTTGACATGGTGGGAAGCATGGCTTGCCTCATCACTGCAAGTGTCTCTCATCGCCATGAGTATAAAACTGCAACTGATCTAAATTAACCTTTGCTTCTGCCAAGTAGATACCTCACTGCTCAGGATCTAACATGAGAGCCATACAAATACATGCAATACACTTATTGGTCATGTAAAATGTTGACCGAACTAGCCTATCGGCCCTTAAGAGACAGAGGTGTGTTATAGTCTTTGTGGGCCGATACCAGAGCCACATGCTGATGTGTATCAGAGGGCTTGAACTTAGGTTACAGGGCCAGAGGATCAACTGGGGTTTTTAGGGGTGGTTAAACACCCAAGGGCCGCTGTTTGATGTATTTTTAGAATGACACTGAAATGTCCTTGTCAATGGGGTTGTGACTGCATAGACCCAGTGATGAATGGGCATTTAACCACACTGTCAGGCATCTCCTGTAAATGGTTAAAATAAGTATATGATGTGGTAAATAGCAACATGAAAAGCTCCACACGCATCTAGTTTCTGTAGTGACGAGGGCATCCAACACACTGCAATGGAATGCAATAAACAGATGTTCAACAAATGAACATGTCCTTTAAAAATAACCATGCAATCTCTCCTACAACACTTAAAATATTTCAACTCTGCATTAGTGGGTGTGTCACCTAATCCCTGCGGGCTGTTTTTTCATCACAGTGACAGATAACAGCATGCACGGTGTGGTCAATTTAATTTTACAGCATCATTTGATTACACATACATGTTTCACTGTAGACTGTAAATAGTTTGAAAGGTTTGGCTACAGTATAACTTTTAGCTTAGCGAGTAGACTGAAAGGCTTTAGAACAGTGATTGAGCTTCTTGCATGCAGAGATGATAACCATACTTATGTTTTTGCTCTTCCTCTGGCAACGGGGTTGCAGACACATCCCAAAAATGCTCTGTTTGCCTTTTGTCATTGCTGTGTTGTTCGGCGATGCGCATATTTGCCCAGCATCTGTGATTTTGTTTGTCAACTGGCACGGCGTTTGTTATTGAGAGTGCTGTTTTGAAGCTCAGGAAACATCTGAAGAATCCACTTGGACTGTGTGTGTGTGTGTGTGTGTTTTTCACAGAGCCAGTCGAGAGAAAGTCAGTGCAAGAATGCATGGATGGTCCCTACATGACCTACACCTGCCTAGTCATTGTAACCTGCTTTTGGGGTGTGTGTGTGTGTGTGTGTGTGGTGAGGGGTGGAATTGAGGGCCAAGGTAGGGGAACTAAAACCACTAGTTTTTCTGCCACCACAATCTGTCACCTCACGCCTGTAGTTCTCATTGGAAATGACTTCTGACACCAGTAAAAAAAAACAGCTCCTCCTTGAGTCCAGTACCCAACCTGGAGAGCATGTGTGTGTGTGTGTGTGTGTGTTCAGCAATGAGTTAACCAGATATCTGGTACAGTTGTTTGTTTAAACAGCCTTTCTCTGTGATTAAGAGATCCCCTGTTGATGAAGAAGTGAAGTTGGAGAAGTCATATGAGAGGCGGTTAGGAAGATTCGGTCATAGCGTTGGCTTTCGAAGTATCTGGCAGAGCAATCAAACTCCCACTGAACCCAAAAACCATGTGCAAGATTATATTAAAGACGGGTTAATGGAGAGGGAATAACAAAAATGACTACAGGGCTTGGAAAGGGTCACTGGAGAGAGAGAGAGCGAGCGAGAGAGAGAGAGGTCTACGAAAGAGATAATTTTCTTTTCCACCTTGGTGGGGAATTGAAAAGCATCTGGCACTATGTGCACAGCCTTCATTTCCTGCCCACCCGACTGGGGGTAAGGAGCAACCCCCCTCCAGTGGCTCCCAATTGAAAATGGAGTCATGCTCCTTTAAGCAACCCCTGCCGACTGAATGAACGGGAAGAGGGGAAGTAGGCCGGAGTTTTTGGGGGGGTAGGCTTTGGGGGGGGGGGGGGGGGCAGAAGCCATGGACAGGAACTGGGCGGGGGTCAGCTGGTGTGTGACTTTCATTCATGGCTTTTTTGGTAGGGGTGGCCAGAGGGGGGTGACATCCTGGGAGGCCCTGTATGATTTGGAGAGTGGTGTATGACTTTTGATGCTCCAGTAAAAAGGGAGGTGTGTGTGTGTGTGTGTGCATGAGCTTGCCTTCCTGGTGGCCAGATTGTGCAGGTCTTAGGCTGTTGAGTTCTCTAATTGGTTTGGAAAAAAAGACATCCTAATTGGACTTCCTCACCCCAGCTAACCTTATCTTCAGCCATTGAAAACCACTGCATTGAAAACTTGCCATTCTGCTACTACAGCTGAATTGAGATTCTCAAGTCCTGTAGTGCTTGAAAGTAGAGGTTCTGATATGTAATAAAAACATGGCAGACGTCATTGCAGTTTGTTCTTTTAGTTGCAAAAAAAGTGTTAGAACACCATTTGGATGGTGCCCTAGTCCCTGGATCGTATGACAACTGTTCATGTAGAGCTCTTTGAACTACTTAAGTGTGTCTTTTGAGGTGGGATTGCTCCACGAGGCCTGGTAATCCCAGTGCGGTAAATGTCTGTACTTTTGTGGTATTGGTTAGCAACACCACAAGGCCAGGCTTTCTTTGTCTGCCATGTCAGCCACTCGATCAGTCTGCAGTGGTACGGCAAGAGATGCCTCTCACGGCTACAATAACAAATTCAAAACCAATACAGACATGAAGCATAAACAGACAATTATGCTTTCACTGTGAAGTAGTTTCTTCCTCTGTCTGATGTCTAAAGAAGCAGCAAAATGGTGTTTCTACCAGAAGAAGGCAGGAGATGGTGCGGTGTAATTCCTTTGATGTTTAAAAGATGTCTCATGCTCTGCTTCCTTGAATGTCTTGTGTTTTCCTGTCATTCAGCATCTGAGTGGATGCAATAGACTCCAGAGCTATTCATTCTTCAAGCATTACTCTTTACTTACTGAACTTTAACTATTCAGATTTTTAAATCATTTTGCAAGTGTTTTTAAGGTTTGTTTATTAATATTTACTAGATCACTGCAATTCTGTCCAGACAGCAACAAACAGCCAACTTTAGGCCTTTAAGCTAGATGCAGGCCTTGAAAGAAAGCTTTTTCACTGGTCATTATCATTTGCGTGGTCTAAGCCATCACTCTGGCAGACATACACTGGCATATACACTATGTGTATTATGTTGCTAGTTTAGTGGGGCATATTTTGAAACCCAGTGGCCCACAGGAGAGCAACTGTACTTCCTTAAAGACACATGAATTAGTTTCCATGTAGAGCCGACACTCAGTGTTCAGCCATACTGTTTCAACCAATTTACTCAACATTGCTACTATTTCTCTCTTTCTCTCTCTCTCTCTCTCACACACGCTCACACACACACATACACAGACTCACACATGCTCAACACAAGGGCCTTTTTGGGAAAACAAGGGAAAAACAAGATTGATGAAGCCCTTTGATCTTATTGTCTACTCAAAGGCGTATGGATGATTACTGGCTACTTAAAGATGTCATTCCAACTGAGGGGTAATTGATCCTTCTGTGTGTATGTGACGGGGAACACATGCCTCCACAGTCCATAGGGCACACATTTACACACACACACACACACATCGTCAGAGAGCAGCCAAGTATTTTTGTGTCAGCTGAGAGAGAGGGAGGGAGACGCCACAATGATTTCGCAACGCTGGCTCGGATGTCTGTTTCTTCAGCGCTACCATAAAGGAGCAGCGTGGGACTTGAGTGGAACCATCAGTCGTAACACGGCCCAGTGCTCCAGACAGCCACTCATAGCTTTCTATATTTGTCCATATTTTAGTACGACAATAAGACATTTTTTTTCCCCTTCTTTTTGTATTTTCTTTTATTTTACATTTCTTTTTCAAAACCAAACACTAAAGCTTTTATTTTCAAATTCATCTGTGCCATAGTATTTTGCCATAATTAATCCTATAAAGTATTTTATAAATAGTTAAAAAACATTGACTATTTTGCCAGGCCAGCTGTTTTGCAGCAGCTGTCGGCTGCATTTCTCCTCAGCCTGTTCCTTCTGAGCCAGGACCCAGTGAAAGGCATAGGGCTACTGCTGGCTTTAGTCTAGCGAGGACAGATTTGCTTTTATGTTGTTTTCGATTTCGTTCCCTCTTGGGTTGCTGGGATTTGTTTCTCCCTTGTTTCTTCGCGCCAGTATAAAAACGTCTTTGCAGAGAATTAGTCAATGGTCGTCAGTGTGTAAACAAATAGAGGTGCTGAAAAGGGGGGTTACGAGAATGCAGCTTTGTGTGTGTGTGTGTGTGAGACAGAGAGAGAGAGAGAGAGAGATATGGTTAGAAAGAGAAAGAAAGAGATCATTCATCTGTCATGCCATTCTGGAAGCAGGTGGCGGCTCAGATGCTGCTTTGTGGTTTGTGGTTTTGATCCGGTCCCCAGGGGAGAATGGGGCTAAGCTCTGGACGCAGGCTTCAGCAGGCTTCAGGTGTCCGGCCTGAGGCCGAGCCATGTCTGTGGCTGTGGCGGGCTTGGCCCACTGGCCTGTGGCCGATGGGGGAAAAGCCACAGCCGCCGCTCACACCCTCCACTTCCCCTCTCCACCCCCCCAATGACACACACACCCAACACAAACACACACACACACCACCGCACCCACCCCACCGCACCCGGCCTGCCTGTGGGGGAATTTATGGAGAGGGTCGTTGCCATTTGAACCGCCTGTCATCCTGACTTATTAATCCAGCCTCGCTAAGTGACCATCTATGGGAGACATTATTGTGCCTCATCAAGCAACAGGCTCCATGATGGGTGGCTCTTCGGTTTTTTTTTAGTTTATTCACTTATTTATTTGATTAAAGCAACCGGGGTCTTAAGCATTTGGACAAGTGTTTTTTTCCCTCTCACAAAGAGATCATTTAGGGTTTTGTTTTTTCTTTGGTTAAATGAAAGTGATTCACTCATTCAAGAGAACTGCTGTGGTGTGTGAGTGCAACAGTTGTGTGCAGGAGTAATGAGAAGCATATTGGCCAGATGAGGAAGTGAATCACTTAGACTTGCTTTGTGACATTATGTTCCCATATAATTCAATTAATGAACTTAACTATAAACGACATAAATTAAAATCAAGACGGCATCAGCTCTCTTTGCACAGGCTGTGTTGAGATGACAAATAGCCAACGTTCTGGTCAACATCATTTACTCAGATCTTAGCTGTCACTGTCTGGCTGTGCTGAAAAAGGGAGAGATGGGTCCCAAGGGAGGCCCCTGAACCGCCATGTCACTTTCAGGAAACCCCTGCCAGTCAGGGATCTCGTGACAGCCTCCGCCATAGACATGACACATGGAAGCTGCAAATAAATCTTTGAGCTGAAAATAAAGACTTCAACATTTCTAACTTTAGGTAAATAATGCTGTAAACATCCATAGGGACTCCATAGGGTCTATACGTAGAGTCTTACACATGTAATTGTTTCAACAAAATTCTGTATTACAAAATATAGAAACATCAGTAATGGCTTAACAAATGTGGGCAAGGCCAGACAAATAGAACTGCCCACCGTTCCTTATAGTAAGGTTAGAGCTGCACCGGATAGGTTCCTGAAGCATTCAGTTCAGCATTCATTAGCTTCAAGAATAACCTATCTGGGAACAAAAAAAATAGACCAGTTGTCTAAATGTATTTTGACACGACTTGACTTAACGCCTCAGAAACTTACCCGATGTAGCACTAGGCACTAAGCACTAAGATCTAATGTAGTAAAATAAAACAAAAACAGGGCAAACATACAAACTGAGAAAGAAAGGTGTCTGGTTTAATTCTCCCTTAGTGTTCACAGTCTGACAATATCTGTAGAGAATATCTGTGGGGAGTTTAACACATTGTAAAGTTGATCTAATATTTAATAGTGTCTTAATTTGAAAAAATCTGTGGAAAAAAAGAATTTATTCAAATGGTAAACTGATCTAATATTTAATATGAGTGTTGTCATTTTTTTGTGACAGAATGATCTTAATGTGGAGAGCAGCTCTTCGTCCCAGCACGGTCCAGGGGACTGGCGGACGGGCCCGGAGCACCGAGCGGAATCCCAGCGACCAGCGTCACAGCCCTGGGTCCAGAGCCAGGGAACCGGGAGCAGCCTACAGAGAGATGGGCCAGGGGCCTTTCTACTGGACCTCCAGCACCTGCCCGACCTCTCAAAGGCAGACATAAATGGACAGAACCCCAACATACAGGTATATGGCCCAACTGAGGCACTGAGTACACAATAATCAGGATGTTGCATATTTATTTCTGATGGTAAAACAGAAAAAGAGAAAGAGAGAAATGAAAAGAGAGAAAAAAGAGCAAAAAAGAGAAAACAGTGCATATTAAAGAGAGTTTGAGGAGGTTGGAGAGAGAGAGCAAAAGAAATAGACAATCAAACAGAGCAAAACGAGAAAGTGCATGACAGAGAGAGAGAGGGGGGGAAAGTGAGGGAGAGAGCAAAAGAGAGACAGAGGAGGAAAAAAGAGAAGGACTGAGAATATGAGTTTGAGACATGGCTGCCCAAGCACATAGACCAGATGCTTGGCAAACAGGAAGAGGCAGAATGGCCTGTTGCACATCAGCACTTCTTTTCACTAGCAAGCAAGCCTGCAGGAGCCTGTGATAGTACCCAGGAAGTCTCTCTGTTCCCTGTTTCCTGACTCCCTCACTCTCACACACACATTTGTAAGCAAGGTTTGAAAATGAGAGCTCTGAGCAAAGCCAATGAGTGCCTGTAATATTCCAAAGAAAGTTTCTCTCTCTCTCTCTCTCTAAGTCTAAGTCTCTAAGTCAGAGAGAGCCTATCATACTCCAAAGACCCCCCCCCCTCGCTTCTCTCACTCTCGCCTGTTTGCTGTGGGATCCACACTTACACACAAATAGAATCATAAATGAGCTTCGACGCTACCACCCCAAGCATGAGCGCCACGCCATAGACAATCAACTCGAGGCCATAGAGAGCTTGCATTAGCCTGTTGTTCAAGAAGCGCATCCAGGCTAGAATCACTCCTTAGGTGAACTAATCCACCAATCCACTTCACCCAAGGATAAGATGGGATCTTAACAGTAAAATCCGGGGGGAAGGACAAAGTGCATTAGGCTCTCAAGATGTGAGGAGCCCGTGGAAGAGAGAGCGGCTGCTAAAGGGGCTGGGGTTGGGGTGGGGGTGCTGGGGAGGTGCTGGGAGCTTCTTTGATCCCAGGATTCATCTGGCTTTCATGGTCTGGAGGAGGCTGAGGAGCCCTTTGAACTTGGCGTTTAGGTGGAGAGAGAGGAAGGGATGAAGAGAGAGGGAGAGAGAAAGAGGAGAGGGGACCAAAGAGGGGTGGTAACCAAGGCAAAGGTGGAAGGTCCCCCCTCATATGGGAGGCATATGTGTGAGGACAAGGAGGGTGGAGGGGAGGGGGGGTCCATGGTGGTGGAGATGGAGGGGGAGGTGGGTTGGTGGAAGCAGGGGTATCACTTGGTAACCGCACCCTCTCAGAATGACCCATGAAGCATGACAGACCCAGGTCTGGATACAATCAAACGGCTTAAAGATTGCATAGCCACTCTCACTTAAGAATCTAATTGACAGAAGTATGCAGCTTTCATTCCACACCCCCCACCTCCTCCCTCCTCCCTCCTCCAAACAAAATCTATCTCTGGCCAAACTACTGCTGTTAATCAAACTATGAAAACCAAAAAACAGGAAACATGTGGTTCAAAATATTTGAACCTACTTGTGGTCAGGGACCACAACTTGCGAAACCATTTTTCCTGGAATATTCAATTTCATTAATGTTCTCAGCTCATCTTGTTGGCCGTCAGTGAGATGCGGCCGGTCGTGTTAGATGAACTCTCCTTTGAGCTCCATACATAGGCAATGACATGAGCGCTTGTCCACACACACCAAGGCAGACGTTTTAAAGCATCCATAAACAGTAGATAGTTAAAGAGCCCTGTGCACAGCCACTTATCTGATGCTGCCAGGTGTGGGTGGGTTGTAGGGTGATAAATGTCAACAAGCTAAAGTAGCCACCACCGCACGCTGTAATAATTTTTACTGATTTTTATTTAGAGTTGACTTTTTATGAAGAGCGAGCAGTGGGTTTTATTGACTGAAGGCGACAAGAATAGAACCGAAACGTAATTTACCACACTCAGTCAGTCAGCACCAGTGTGCAGAGGCCTTAATGTGATGAGGTGTGCAGTCTGCATCTGAGCTGTGCCTCATGTCCCCGACCTTTGTTTACGCAGGTGACCATCGAGGTGGTGGACGGGCTGGAGGGGGCTGAACCAGAGAAGGGGCTTCGCAAGGAGAAGAGACCAGGCTGGGCCACTCCCAACTGGAGGAACTGGTGGCAGCGCTCCTCGTCTCCCTCCACCTCCTCCTCCTCCTCGGTTTCCTCTCCTTCGTCGACGTTGACGATGCAGAGACCAGAGGAACAGGATTACTCCTACGAGGGCAACACTGATGACAGCAACTTCCTCAGGCCACTGGGAGACTGGGAACACAGAGGAGGAGCAGGAGCAGCAACCAGGCCTCATACTGAATACGGTAAGGTGTGTGTGTGTGTGTTTGTGTGTGTGTGTGTGTGTGTGTGTGTTTTAATGAAAGAGTTCATGCAGAGGTTTTGTGTGAGTGTATGTACAGGAGCAGCAAGCCGGCCTCACACTGAATTTGGTAAATTTGTGTGTGTGTGTGTGTGTGTGTGTTTAGGTGGGGGGGGTGGTAATATGCACACACTCGATTTGGAAGCTTGTCTCGTCGCATATGGTCACAGTTTGATCTGGAATCTGTAATTTGCAGATTTGCTGATTTAAGTTGTCAGCATAATAGGGACAGTCATTCCGGGGCCTGGCCTTGCGGAGCCTCTGATTGCAGGCTGCTGGGCTCGTTTATGACATAGATTCTCTCATGGTTCCTCACCAGCTACATGACAGAAAAAAAAAACAAAAAAACACAAATACGCCTCAGAGACATCAAAGCCTGACAGCAGGAACTGAGGACATCCGTTCCTCCACTCACTCTCACTCAGTTTACTAGTACCGCTTGCTTGCATAGCACACGACACTTTCAAGGCAGGCTGGGGCCAAATGAATAAATATGTGGCTACCTCGAAGAATGCACTTCCTGTCACCCGCGTGTTTGTCGTGTCACAACTCGCTCCAAACCCGGCAATTGCTGAGGAGGAATTCTATGCAAAAAAAAAACGTGACTCTGGGCTCCACGATGTTCGCATATTCAGATGCGGATTGCGCACACCGCCGCTCTTTCGCCATCGGAAATACGAAGCGTCAGCGGCGACCGTAATGGTTCGGCTCAGCGCTCGCGGACCGGCGAATGCCTTATCTGCCGACTGATTGGGTGATTAGTCACTCTCAGCGGTGCATGTGGCTGACGGGGGTCTGTTTCGGCCCTCGGCTGCATGCTTCAGAAATGGTAATGGGCCGGGGACGCGAGGCAGCCGACCGTGACCACGAGGCTGGCTGAAAGTAAGCCGGTGAGACTGGCTCACTCGTGATGGACTGAGGGCTCTTTGTTTCCATCACTGAGCTATGGGGACAAAGTTCTGTGATTAGCTGAGTGGGCACATGTGTCTTTATACATATATATCTGTGTGCGTGTGTATGTGTGTGAGTGTGTGTGTATGTGCTTTTGAGATGGAGAGATGAAGTGAAGTGGACGGTTAAGCAGTGATGATAATATGTGGCAGATGCGACAAAGTGAGACTGCGACTACGCAGAGGCCTCAGAGTAGAGGCTGGTTAGCCCCATGAATTTTTTCTCAGCCATGCAGTAAATCGCTCGCAGGACGTCAAAGTGGAGCTAAACGTATTATACAGCCCTGTTTGTAAACGGTTCCATGTTTTCCGATTACACTGATCCCAAGTCTGATCTCTTGTGGGTTTCCCCCCGTTTCAGCCTCCACTCCACTACATCTAACTGACAAGATCCCTCAGCCAGCTACCCAAGGTTGCCCAACACGCGTAAATGCCCAAATTAAAAGATTTCATCGATTTTTCTAGCTTAGCGTGTTGTGTCAGACATTCTCTTGGCAAAACGGAGAAGTAGCGTTTCTAAATAAATAAATAAATCCCCATGTTGTTGCTGCTGCCTGTGCTGGAGTCCCAGCCCTCCCAGTCTCTGGTCGGGGGAAGGAAGAGCGAAGCCAAGCTGAAGAGGAAGCCCTGTGCTGTCCCACTGAGCCTGGCAGCTCCACAGTAGCGCTGCGGTAGACTGCACCTCCTCTGAGCCTCATTTGTCTCCCTCCCAGTCCAGTCCAGTTCACCTCTCTTCTGACTGGGGGAATAACATTCGCCTGGAGCTGTTCACTCTTACTCATGTGGTCTCAAGCACTTAGGATTGGGACCAACAGCGTTCTTTATCTTTACACTCCACGCAGTGTAAAAGTCCAAGAGAACACTGCTTCCATTTCCTGTGCCTTGAGCACGGTGTACCCTGATTTATAAAGGATGCTGTGTCTCTGAGATGGAAACGTAAGGGCTTATAGGAAGAGTACAACTCTTCAACTATTGAGTAAAACTCCTGAATCACCAAAAAAGTGGTTCCTCCTTCGGTGTGGGCCCATCCGAGGAGTGTTTTATGTTTAGGTTGGAGGGAAATGGATGGGGGTGATGCTGGTGGGATGGTGGTGGGCGGCCATGTTTGGTCCAAACCCATGTGTTGCTCTGTACAATTACACAAGCATGCTAATGAGTGTGGCTGGCAGACGCGCTAGTGCCTCAGGTGCTGCTAACATACGGTCTAAATCAGCTCTGCAGCAGACAACCACAGACCCAGCACCCATGTGAATGGCTGTAGTTTTTAAGCTCCATTCAGTGCAGTTTAGTTTACCTTAAAGCTAACGACTGACTTTGTAAAGTTTTATATTAGCTTTGTGCACTTTGTGTTTTTTGATGGCTAACTAAGCTATTGCTTCTCCTCTGTCTTCTCAACAGATTATATGGACGGCGAAGGCGACTGGAGCAGCTGGTCGCCGTGCAGCGTTACCTGCGGCAACGGTAACCAGAAGCGGACCAGGTCCTGTGGATACGCCTGCACGGCAACCGAGTCACGCACCTGCGACATGCCCAGCTGCCCAGGTTTGTGTGCTCATGTGACATTCCTATAGTACATTATCTAGATGCCCAAAGAACGGAGAACCTCACCCACTCCATAGAAGTCGAAATGATACAGAATGGCAAGAGCTTGAGCAGTTCTCTTAAGTTCTTTTGATTCTGCTGTTTCTGTGTGGTTGTTCTTTGCTTCTATGAGTTTGATTTTGTTTAAAACCGTAGCCGACTGTTTTTGTACTTGCAGGGATTGAAGATGCCTTTAAGACTGCAGCCACTGAGGTTAGCCTGCTCGCTGGAACCGATGAGTTTAATGCCACAGAGCTCTTTGGTGTTGGTAAGAAACTCTGTTTTTTTCCTCCTTTTCCTTTCTTCCTTACTTTCTTTCTCTGTCTTTTTTGTTACTCACTCACAGCGGACTCTTCATGAGGTCCATCTGTCAGCTCCGCGGTGGATCCATGCTTTGCCAAACTAACCAGATACATCGGGCATTAGCATCCACCCAAAACAACAACCCAACAACCCAAAACGTCCCTTTTCCACAGCCCACTTAACATTCCTGGGCCCTTCAGTCTGCCGCATTCCTGCAGCGGGATGAAAGCAGGCAGGAAGACAGGAGCGCAGCAGGCCGCTCCGCCAGTCTGGTCCCAATAAAAGTCCCCTGGCTCTCCATACACATAGACTCGTCCTGGCCTACACTATCCTTCCAGGAGCCTTGCCAAGGAAAAAAGAAAAAAAAAATCAGTTCAAATCAGTTTTATTCAGTAATTAGGCCCATGTCCTAAACATTATGTTAAACATGCAAACTCATTATGTGTTAATGAATAAGACACATATGCAACATTGCAGGGACTGTAAAATCACTAGGTTACAGCAGGAACAGCAGGTCCTCAGCATACATTGGCTTTATGGGTGCAATGTGTGTTGTGTGTTTTTGTTTGTGCCCTCAGGACATCTGCTCACTAAACATTCAGTTTGTATTCAGCTTTACTGTAGCATCCAAAAGAGCTTAATTCTATTTGCTGACACTGAATATGACTTCAGTCACTAAAAAAACTCAGACGGTTTGGTGGGTGAGTCGCAGAACACATTCTCTCACACTAGGAACACAAACAAACAGCAGGACAATTATTTCAGTGTGTGAGCGCTTAGGGAAAGGTCAGAAATGAAAACTTTTCCTGGGAAACAGGTCCCTGGCTTAGGAGGGGAGGAGAAGAGAAGGGAAGAGAAGAGAAACCCCAGCTCAGGGAGGGAGTCAGAATCACAAGAGGGAGAATGAATAAAATCAAAGACAGAGAGGCTCAGACAGCAGCAACAAAAGTATTTTTTCGTGAAAAAAAGTGGCAGACAGGCATACATTTCTGATTTCCAAGAATTTCTGGGTCCTCTAATGATCACAAGCAAGCACACCAGATGAATTGTTATCACATGTTAGCTCAGGACTGCGGATTGCCTGCAACCTCATGATATGATAAAAATCACGATACAGAGGCCACAGTGTGATACATATCACAACACAATTCATTTCTAAATAATGTCCTAAATCAAATTCTCTCTAAAAGCTGTTCTTCAAAATAACTTTACTGAACTAACTGACTACACTTAAACTTCTGGGCCACAAAATCATCTTGTTTATAATCTGTACAATTTAAACTCTAACTGTGATTTTCTGTTGTCTGTAATGCATTTGGCTTGACTTGGCTTTTGATACCATCAATCCAACATCTGTATCGATACTTGTATGTGCAAGGATTACAGCATCATACATCACAATACTGATATTTTGACTGTAGCTGTGTTTTCCTTGTCTGCATTTCTTTAGGTGTGTTTTTTTTTTCTGGAGTGCTGAGCTGTACTGTAAACTCTAAAAGTTTCTGTAGTCTTTCTAGAATAGACCAATGTATATGCTGCTGTTGAATGTAGTGAATCCTAACTACTGTTGTGCTTTCCACAGACACGGACAGCTGTGAGCGTTGGATGAACTGTAAGAGCGAGTTTCTAAAGAAGTACATGACCAAGGTGGCCAATGACCTGCCCAGCTGCCCGTGTGTCTACCCAACCGAGGTGGCTTACAGCACGGCTGACGTGCACGATCCAGCGCGGCGGAGGGACTTTCGCTGGAAGGACGCCAGCGGCCCCAAGGAGAAGTTAGAGATCTACAAGCCCACAGCGCGCTACTGCATCCGCTCCATGCTCACGCTAGAGTCCACCACGCTGGCGGCGCAGCACTGTTGCTATGACGACGCCATGAAGCTCATCACGCGCGGCAAGGGTGCCGGCACGCCCAACCTCATCAGCACCGAGTTCTCCGCCGACCTGCACTACAAGGTGGACGTGCTGCCGTGGATCATCTGCAAGGGCGACTGGAGCCGCTACAACAACGCTCGGCCGCCCAACAACGGGCAGAAGTGCGCCGAGAATCCACAGGACGAGGACTACTACAAACAGTTTGAAGAGGCCAGGGAGTTCTGAGCTCGGCAAAAAAAACGAAATAGTGAGAGGAGGGAAGTGGAGAGAGGTGATGTGTTTATTTGGGTTAGCGCAAACACACACACCACACACACACCACACACACACACATACAAACACACATACACAGGGGTGGAACCACTTTCCTTTCTCTCGTACGGTGGGGAGTCGCGGAGGGGCGGGTGGAGGGACGTCCCTCGCTGAAACACGAGCAGTGCAGCTGTTTGTCCGAGACTCTCCCTTTCACTAGCCAACCAGACGAGCAGTAGAGGTATCAGCTCCTCACGACCCACCTTCCTGCAAAGGGAAGCAGGGCAGGCCTGGCCTGGTTCTTTGGGGCCAACTTGGTGCTTATTCAGTGCATCGGCAGCCTGTGGTGGATAGTCTAGTTTGGTCTTATAACACTGCTTTATTGTGTTTCTTCTAGTCAGAGAGACTGTACATCGCAATTTTGTTATTTTATTTGACCATGTTAGATGGAAAACAAAGGGAAAAGAGCTGTTGATTTGTATGTTAAGGAAAAGGGAAATATTCTCATGAATTTTGAAAAACATCCATAACCTTTCGCCCCTTTTACAGCTTACATGGCAGATCTGGAGGAAACCTATGGGATTCAGTCATAAATGTACCATATATGTATTTGGCACTGTTTGCGCTGCAAGGACCTGCCTCTATTACACATGTAAATGTTCAAAGACTCATACGCAACTTTAACATGAGGCACAGGAGACAATTCTGCTCACCAAAAAGGTGTCGGTTCTCACAACTTAAAGGACCCCATGAAAGTTAGTACATTTGTTTAGTAAGCACGTACTACATTCTGCAAATAATCCAGTCATATTGTCCCCTCTCCCCCCTTATATTTGTACTTGGTAAAAAAGCATTACTCTTGATGTAAAGAAGTGTTATTTTTGTAAAGTATTTATTGAGTTGTCGTTATGTGTCATCATTGGATGTCCATGATTGTGGAACATATGGAATGTGTGCATAATGGTTGTATGGCGAGATTTTGAGATAAGAATGTTAAAATAAAAAGGTGACTTCACCTAAAATCTCACAGAAATACTGTTTATTTTGAGTGCACTTCATTCCGCTTTGCAAATAATTCTCAAGTGCTGCTACATTGGCCGAACAAGCCAACAGAACTTAGTACCAACCTGTTGGACTAATCTAGGACAACAGCTCTAATGCACTGAATTCCTCTTAGGCCTTAAGCCATGGCACAAGACTCCTCTTAGTTTCATCCTCAGAAAAGGACACACAAGTGTTTTTGATGGGATTGCAAAACGTTCCACCGGCCAGTTCTTTAAAACAGATGAACTGCTCTGAATTTGGCACGTGTGGATTCAGAAATTCCTGAGCGAGTTCTCATACGCTATGCATGCGATCACATGGAAAGCAAACTCTTTTTGTCCATGCCAGAGCAGGAACAACTGGCTCTCTCCTCTATGAGATGCTTTGGTGTCTGTTTCACTACCATCTGAAGTGAGTTCAATAGCAATGTGTATGAGTGACAAAACCCAATGAATGACAAAACCCAGAGGTTTTTTTTTCCATTGAAACATATGACTATTCTAAGCGAAGAAGTCAACTTCTGCTGCTGAACAGGTTAACACCTTATTAACACCAAACATTTCTACTCACTATGTAAACCATAGAGCTGGTAAGAGTTGTTTGAAAAGAATGAAATCTTGCGATCACTAAAAAGACATTTGCACTGACTCACTGGACCATTACCTTGAGTGGCTGGATTTAACACTCAAATGCATGTAAACACCATTATAAAATAATACCCTACCAGCCTAACAACCTTCAGGATCACCACTCCAGTATCTGTCTGTAATACACATGTACTTCTGTGAGTGAAGAGGAGGTTCCCTGATTCATCATTCGTATTTCAACACTTTGCTAGTGGGCTCGGCGACAGATAGGACAAGGCCATTGAGATACAATATTGCTTCACAAATTAGGGTGCTTTAATGCTTTGTAAGTGTCAAAACGAACATTTCCAGCACACCTCCAAATGACTTGCTTTACGTAGACAATACTGTCATATCCACTGCCTCAGAGGATGAGACGGACAGAGCAGTCGGGAGCAGGAGTGGGGCTGGTGATGTGGGGTGGGGGTGGGGGGGAGGGGGGTCAGAGCGGGGAGAACTGTTTTCCATCGAGCTCTCGCTCGGCCGTCACCTCCTTAAAAGCACCTTGGAGTAGGGGGCTAAGATTACAGTAGACAGGAGGGCCAGAGAGGCACCAGTGATCTTTATCTAATCAGACCGGCTGCCACTGCGGGCTCCTCCACATCAAAGGAGCCTTCTCTTTTTGGGATTTTGGGAACATCAGGCTCAAGTCAGTCAGAGTGGCATCAGGACACCCCCCTTAACCCCTCCACCCCCAGAAATCCTCCGCCCCCCCCATCCTTTTTTAGAGGAGACAAGGCTCTCCACGTGTCACCAGACAGGCGGCGCTGCTCGTGCAGACGTCCTCATATTTCACCTGGCCAATGCCGACTCCTCCAGCTCCACCAACCATCAAAACAAGCAGCGTGAGACCGATCTTCTGTTACACTCCACAGCTCCCAGCTTACAGCACCACCACACACAGCTTCTGTATCTAATACTCTGACATGTGAATCTGATATTATGGCTGCAGCCTGGGAGAGCGTAGCGAATATAACACTAAAAGAGTTAAGGTAGTTTGACATATTATAATGATGTTTTGGTGTATTTTTTGTGTGTGCATCGTAGTCAGTTCCAGCTGTCTTGGGAACTGGGCCTACTGGTTCTGCCTTCAATTGGATGCTAAGAAATCTAGTTAAGGAAATCCGAAGCCTTTGAAGACCACCCTGACCAG
>PYXC01000133.1:4355000-4482500 GCA_015244755.2 Tenualosa ilisha | reverse complement strand
ATGGCGAATCGAGGGGCAGACTACTGTGCAGGACGGGGGAAGCAAGGCTTCCTAGGGGCGCGGCAGGAGTGGGCAGTGTTGATGAAAGCCAAACGCTCTGCACTAACAAAACTAATTGCCCAAAGGTGGCCGTGTGGTGGAGAGGTGTGGTAAAGAGAGAGTGAGTGTGTGTGTGTGTGTGAGTGTGAGAGAGAGAGAGAGAGAGAGAGAGAGAGAGAGAGAGAGAGAGAGAGAGAGAGAGAGAGAGAGAGTGGACTTCACTGATAAACTGCCAGATTCACTGACCCTTCAGATGTTGATCATTTGTCCATGAAAACTATAGAATACATGAAGGAAGCTTTACCTGAAACTGCAAGTAAAAAAGACACGTGTTAATACATTGGAACAGGACTCATTAGAGTTGGTAGGCCTTGTAGAAATAAAATTGGAACTTAAGTATATAGGGCGAACAAGTGTTTGACAAGTTGCGACTTGTCGGTGTGCATTAGCAAAATCATAACTTTAATAATTTCCTAAACTATGAATATCACATTTAGAAAACTGACTTCATGACTCTTTGAGGGTTCAAGGCATAGGACATAGGGGTATTTAGTGTGATACCTCGTCATGTAGGGTGCATGTGGAACAAAAACAAATCTGGCTATTTCACCCTAAGCAAATGGCTAATGGGGATCTGGTGTCGATATGATGCCACTGCAGTGTCTACAGCTCTGTGAGAATACAGAAGCATTATTCTCAAGGGCGTTCCTTTAGCAGACGCTCATTCATTCTAAGCAATGTATTGTAGGCCCACAGACACTGTACAGGATCTCACCGGTCAACTGAATGTGCTCCTGATAGGAACCAAACCCCAGTTCTTGCCTCAGTGAGCAGCTTGCACGGCAGGAACACAGAGCAGCTCTGTTATCATTAAAGAGATCAAAAATACATTTCTTCCCCTAGACAGGTTTACAGTACGCTTCTCATCACTGCAGTGGCCAGGCTCCAGGGCAGGCAGCTGGGCAAACTCTGCTCCAATTGGAGAGACTGAAACAATTGTTAAAGTGATGGCAGCCGCCCCGCAACACTGATTGCCTCTGACGTGGGCTATTTCATTAACCAGAAACCGATTTGGCAGTGCTCCATTGATAGGCTCTAGTTATTCAAGGAAACGGTAGCTCTGCTGTTAACCAGAATACACCAGGGGGAAACCATACTGTAACTGCTGCTGCTGATTGGGTGTAGCGGGGCCTTTGGTAACACTGACTGGGGACATTTCAATCTGGGGACATTTATTGTCATCCACTTCATCAAAAGCAACTCACAGAGGAGGAAAAGAAAGCTGAGATGCTGCTCCCAGACTAATTTTAGGACAGCTTGTGCGTGTTTATGTGTGTCTATAATGTGAATTGGCTGTGAAACAGAACAGCACAACAGGGACAGGAACAGGGCATGTTGGATGTAAAGCCACTTTTGCAGTGGGAGCACACTGTAAAATCAAAGGACACTCCAGGAATCTTAACAACAAAAAAATCACATAAGTGTGTGTGTGTGTGTGTGTGTGTGTGTGTGTGTGTGGTGGGGGGTGGGTCAGTGCACACTGAACATTTTTAGCTAGGCTTCAAGGTTCTCACTTGGAGCAAAGCTCCTTCAGACTCTCATTATAAGACAGTTAATTATGTGCGATTTGACATCAGACTAAGTCGTTTGTACACTTGGTCGCCTCAGCTCTTCTGCAGAGGGGCTATTTTCACCCTGGGTTATTGTCCAGTGTGTAATTTATTTCCAGACTATAAATCTCTGGCAGCCCACAGTTAAGATTATATGATATGCTTTGCTGTGCCGCGCAGCGTGGCGTGTATGGTGAGAAGAGAGGAGAGCTGAGGGAGCGGACAGAGACAAACCTGCCAGTCTGTCGAAGGCCCTCGAAAACAAACGCTGAGCTACAAATAGTCGTTTTTATGTCAGAGAGCAGCCAATCTTACAAGGCCGGCAAGCTGGCAAAAAATAGACCGACACAAGCTGATGTGAAGGACATAAAAAAATGTCTAACGCACCTTGTTATTATTATTATATTATAGCCTCGTTTTTGTCCCGTACTGAGAGCATAATTTGAGGGTTGCTTTCTGGAGAGTCTTCTGTTGAAATGCCTGTTCTCTTTTTTTTTCAAATGCTTGTGTTTAGCATGTCCTGACAACAGTGAGAAAAAACGGACTTGATTGTGGGTGCCGACGAGAAGAAAAGAGGAAACATGGACTAAAACCACCAGCACATATTCGATATTTATTGAGCATTGCAGTTAAGAGGTTTGCACAAAATGCTGATAGGAATGTCTTGGAGACATTTCATACCAAATGCAATTTTCAAGTAATGTCACAAGGAGCGACATAGAAAGTCTGAGCATTCAATTGCCATCATTAATCCATTCATCGCCTTGTACAGCCAGAGTCTGAAGGGACAACACACACGGGAACAACAGCCATCCTTCCTCAACTGTTTCAATGTGAATTACCCTGGGAGGAAGAAGAGCAATGATGGAGCTTTGCCCCTATTCACATTAAGAAATCACCTTCCCTGATTCAACCGAATAAGCATCACTAATAAATACACTGTGTAGCTACTTCCCATTTCTTTTTTCCACTACAAAATACAGACCTCTGTGGAAGCTGGTACAAATATATATATAGATATAGATATAGATTTATATATACTGCATTTTCAAAATGAGTGACTAACAGTCTTGATCAAATAGTCTACATTAGTGGAAGGGTGGTGGGGTGCCACCTAAGCTGGTTACTGTGCCACCACGCAAGCCCTTCCATACCCTTCCATACCTTTACAGTACGTATTAACAGAGGTCGTGCATGATACTCAGAGCAGTGCACTCTAATAGCATTAGATAGGTCAAAAAGTGCATATACTTCAATGCGTCTACTTTTTATTTTATTTGTCTGTATTAACTCCTTTGACTAAAACTCTTGTTACCAGCATTTCAAATGTGTTTAGGGAGGGGAGGGGGTCAACCACAAGTTGAAGTCTGGGTCAATGTGGCCGAAGGGTGGTGTTGAGGTCTTCCTAACGAAACGTATTCCTTATGTCTTGATAACGTCATGAATGGCTTAAATAAATCTTAACTTACTGATCAAAGTCCTAATTAAAATGTTCTCACGGTGCATCTTCATGTCATAAAAACTCAAACAGCTCAGTTCATGTGATATTTCCCCTCTTTAAAATGGAGCATAAAATGGACATATATTCTGAACAGCTTTGCACTCTTATCAAAACTGTCACCAAAGAAGTCACATGTCAAGCAAAAACAGTAAAACAGACAGAAAATAGAAAAAAAAAGCGATGAAAGTCAAAGTTCACCCTGTTTTTCATTCAGCCCAGCTTATATACACGGCAAGGACGCCGTGTGTTGCAACTGGAAGATCTGAAGTGGAAGCTATGGCACACTGCTGGCAGGTGAGACGTGGAGAGGAGAGCACAGAAGAGCAGAGCAGGTCCAAGGGAGTCACTGGAGGTTGGAAGCTGGCTGCAGTCCCAGAGGAATGCCAGTGTAAGAAAAAGGATAACGAAGGGCTTGGGTTGGGTTGGGTTGGGTTGGGCAAAGTTGTGTGTGCGCCACGGCTCATGTCTGTCCACACCTGTCTGTCTGCCAGCCCATCCGTCCGTCCATCAGACTGACTGCTCAGTAGCTTATTACTACTACTGGTCTGGGCAAGTTGAGGGACAAGCCCAGTAGTACATCACTAAGGAAGCACAATTGTTTTGGGTGTCTGTTTGTTATCTTGAGTATGTTTGCGTGTGTGATTGAGAGAAAGACGTGTGTGTGTGTGTGCCTGTCTGTGAGTATGTATGTGAGTCTGG
This sequence comes from Tenualosa ilisha, assembly GCA_015244755.2. Lineage (NCBI taxonomy): Eukaryota > Metazoa > Chordata > Actinopteri > Clupeiformes > Clupeidae > Tenualosa > Tenualosa ilisha. Next base: position 4,478,651 of record PYXC01000133.1, on the reverse strand, counting down.
GTGTGTGTGAATGAAAGAAAGAGAAAGAGAAAGAGAGAGAGAGAGAGAGAGAGAGAGAGAGAGAGAGAGAGAGAGCGAGAAAGAGAGAGAGCGATGTGTGTGGGTGGTCTCGGTTATTTTTATGGACTAATATCTAACTCTTGAACAGCACCCTCTAGGCCTGGTGTGTGTGTGTGTGTGTGTGTGTGTGTGAGTTAGTCACTCGTGCTGCCAAGGCGACACACTCCACCCTCGATGGCCAAAGACTGTCCAGCAACCGCTCCAGGGGGCAACCTAGAGATGTGAGTCTGAGAGAAGAACAGAAGAGAAAGTGTGAAAAGAGGGAGACAGAGAGAAAAATGGAGGGAGAGAGGGAGAGGGAGAGGAGAGAGAGAGAGAGAGAGAAGGGAAAGAGAGTGACAAAAAGGTGGAGAGGAACAAACACAACAGCATGAGTGCTTAGTGTGAGGCTCTGACCACGGGTAAGATCTGAGGGTGGAGGAGAGGGGGCAAACACAGCTGCGAGGCTGGGGGAGAGGCTTCCTCGCTGGGATCAAAGGCGCTCCGCATCCCCCTCCCCACTCCACCCCCTGTAAACAGACATGGAGCTCTCAGCTCCATCCTTCCCCAATCGCCAAGACTCAGACATGCCCCGGGTGGGGGGGGCACCATCAGAACACCATCAGCCAGAGAACAAGAGGATGAGACAGAGAGCGAGATAAAGGCAGAGATAAATAGAGAGAGAGAGAGAAAGAGAGAGAGAGAGAGAAAGAGAGAGAGAGAGCGGGCAACTAGATGGCACTAATATGGGTAATCTCAGGCCTGCAGAGGAGGGCAGCTGTCAGGGGCATGTAACACTGGCCAGCAGAGAGGACCCTGGAAACACATGGCAACACTCAGTGGCAAATTACGACCCACCCCCACCCAAATCCCCCCCAGCCCTCCATCTCAAGCCCTCCAGCCCGACCCCTGGTCCCCCCTCCTCACTCTCAGAGTAACTACACAGGGGCTCTGGCTGGGTCCATTAAGCCCAGGCCCTGAGAAAGCCAGCGGGCTCCCATGCAAATCAGCAGGAGAAATCAGCAGTGGAAGGAGATGACGTGCTAAACGGCGGGCCTGTTTGATGAGGTGAATCACTCAAACACACACGGCAGGGTTACCAAAACAACTAGGGGAGAGAGATGATTTAACCACAGATTGGCGTAGCGTTACAAAATTGTTTTTTTTTTTCCTTCTCCTTCCTCCCCCCTTCTTCCTCTTCCTCCACCCTTCTCCCGACACCCATCTGAACTCGCCTGCTCGGATCGCTTTTCAAAAAGCGGCAGGAAGAAAGGTGACACTTGGGTGAAAGTTTGTGCGCAAACGCAAAAGGAGAAACACTGCATCGCTTGTCCCTCTGAAGACAATGCACAAGTGTCCCGGAAACAATGCGTCCAGGCGCTGTGCTGCGCTGAAACCGTTTTCCCAGATGCTGTTGCTCTTGCGAGTGCATCTGATACATCAAGTCAAGTAAACATCGCTCTGACTGCTGGGTGAACTACCGGCTCTGTTGTTGTTCCAAAGCCCACAAACACCCAGGCCCATTTTCACTGGACAGTTTTGATGTGGAAACAAAATAAATGATGGGAGGCACATCTCCTGACTGGCCCGGGCAAAGCTAAAAACGAGACTGCGAATCGCATATGCCAGGCACCACCTCTGTCGCATCTCTCCCGGCTAATTCGAATGTCCGATGGCGCAGCAACAAAGAGCCTCGGAGACGAAGGCGTCAATAAAGAGACAAAAGTCATGATTCACTTTTGTATTTCTGCCCAAACGTTTTCAATAGGCAGTAAAAATAGCCAAACAAGAAAGAGAGGGGATAAAAAGAAAATCTGCAAAGCAAACTGTTTGCTTTCAAGCCCCACCAAAAATATTTATCTTTTTTTATGAAGTTCTTGTTCCACCCGTGGCCGTCCCGGAGGAGACGACACTTCTGCGTCAGTGGAGTGTGTTAAAGAGTCGGGGAAACAATCTTTGCCATCACAAAGCAGACAGATGGACGGACGGCTCATGTAAAATTAGATCAGGGCTCGCCCAGGCCTGCACTCACACTGCTAACACTCTCACTCCCAAAATCATCCCTGTCATCGCGCTCACACACACATCACATAGGGACAATTGGTCAGTTATGAGAAGAAGAGAAAGACAGAAAGAGAGAAAGAGAAAGAGGGAGAACGAGAGAAAGAATTACGAACTAAGATGGAAAAACCGCACAAGTGATTCAAAACTTGTCTCATCTCCACTTTGTCAAACCAGAGGAGCTTATTATGCAACCAGATCACATAAGATTAGGTCAAGAGAATGTTAAAACGTAAACCAACAACTGGTCCATATCACCCCAGGCCTAATGGACCGCAGAATTTCCTTTACGAAGCCTAGGCAGACCAGATGCTTTTAACCCCCAAGTGAATACACACAGGCGGTAGTGTGAGCAAAAGTCTGCCCGCAAGTTGTCCTCAATCAATAAACAATCATTCCTTTAGCCCTAGCCTTCATCCCCCAGCTACAGCGGTGTTGTTCACACCTAGACAACAGTCACTAGCACCTCAGTGTTAGTAATTGCATTTAGCAGCAGCACCGCTTCAGAAAGGGAGCACCCTTTCAAATTCAGCCTGGATTCAGTCATTGAGATGCTGCGGTGGGCCGGGCAAATAATCAAACAATTAGGACCAATACAGCGAGCCTAAACACATCTGGCTGCCACTTTGGAAGGGCCAGAGAGAGAAGGAAAAGAGTCTTGGCCAAGCCAACAGAAGAGAGATCGAATGGAAAAAGGTGTCAATTTAAATTACAAGCTGCGGAGCTTTTAGACTCAAAAAGTGTCTGAACTTGCCAGCTTTAAGAGGCCACCCAATCAGCCATTCTGGCACCTACATCCCATTAACGCTCCCATCGCCTCTGTTTCTCTGAAGCCATCTCCAGCACTAAAATAAATTGAGGCACTCCATGTCAATGAGGCCCTTGGGGTATTCAAAACATGAAGAGTAATTAATGGCAAGCCAGACTCCGATCACTCTGAATATGCAGTAAGCCTCCTAATGGAGGAATCCTACAGCTTTTCTATGTATTGACTCTTGTGTTAGAAATATCAACCCTTTGCTGTTATGTAAATGTGCCCACTTAAAGTTGGTAAGTTTATGGTAATTCTTGATGCTTGATGCTTTCTGCCAAACAAATTATTTTAAACTTTGTTGTCATTTTACATGCAATCTCATATCTCCCAAACATTCCCATTCTGCAGTAGCTCATTGCTGCTCTGCTTCTATGTGAGTGGCCTGTTACTCAGAGTTAACTTGGCCACGGAACCACGTCAGGTGTCTTAGCCCTTTTACCAGTCTACCTGTCTGTCTGTCTCGAGGCAGAACTGCAGTGTGCACGTGACACGAGAGAGGTTTGGGGTGAGCCAGGCCTGCTACTGAGTGGTATGCTAATAATGAATTGGATTATTTATGAGAGGTGAGGAATGTATGGGCGCCTGTCGGAGGTGCCTCCTATGTTGTTACAGAGGGGCGCGTCTCGGGCCAGAAGAACACCAGCCCCAGCAGCCTGGAATGGGAGGAATGTCAGAGGAATGAGAGGGAGCTGGAAGACCACTCTACAATCCACTCTCTCTCTCTCTCTCACACTCATACTCACCCTCTCTTACTTACAAACACACACACACAGCAAAACTGTATTTGTTGCGTCTTCTTACGTTTTAGAGTAAAAAAAAAACTACAAAGTTGACTGTTATTTAGCCAATGCTTCTATCTCAAGCGTCGCAGCTCAGAGAGGAAGGTTCTGGAATCATTCCAGGCCCGACAGTCACGCGGTGACATTACCACTGCTTCTACATGTTCGTCATTATTCTCCTCCTTCTTGAAGTAACCTCTGGGGCACCAACAATTGTTTCCAAGCTTGTGACAGGTATCAGAGTGAGTGAACGAGGGACTGATAAACTAACTTAGGAGGACTTCCTGCAGGATGACAGAGATAATGAAGACATTTTTTTTGTTATTTGAACCGTCCCCCATGTAGATAAATGGGCTCACTTCTCAAGTTAACTTGTCCTTTTATTATAGTCATGAAGAGATTTTAATAAATAAAACATCTCACATCTATAACTAACCACCATCACTGCTGAAACATAATTCTGAAACTTATATAATAAAATACAAATAAAAAAAACATACATTGAAGATTGTCACAGGAACTTCTATAGTATACCTGCCGCTACTGTGGGAACAATGAGAGCTGTGACTCCCCTGAAGCCTTGACTAGACGGTGAAATGCTCCAGTCTGTGGGCTACACAGACAGATGGCCAGGAGACAAGAGGTGTATCTGCGCAGATATATATGTGTAATGTGTGTGTGTGTGTGTGTGTGTGTGTGTGTGTGTCTGTAAGGTGGCAGGAGGTCCAAAGGGAAAGAGACAGGGAACTATACAGAGTGAGTAGGAGAGCACTCTCTGAGGAGCGCTTTGAAATTGAACTTGCGGCCCCTTTTCCCTTCCTATCCAAAAGCCATTCAGTCAGACCCAGTGGTGTCAGGTGGACACACACACACATTCACACTCGCGCACACACAAGTGCGCGCGCGCACACACACACACACACACACACACACACACACACACACACACACACACACACACACACACACACACACACCAGTGTCCTCACTCACTCACTCACACTTACACTTACACACACACACACACACACCAGTGTCCTTACTCACTCACTCACACACACGCACACGCACACCAGTGCCCTCACTCACTCACACACACACACACACGCACACGTATACAGAGACACACACACACCCATCCAGGACTGTAAGTAGTAGTGGTGGTGGATGTCCAAAAGGGAAGCAAAGGCCAGTGTGACTAGCAAAGGTGCAGGGCACCTCAGACTATGCCTCAATAGACTATGCCTATAGACTCAGACTATGTCTCAACAGACTATGACTATAGACTCAGACTATGTCTCAACAGACTATGACTATAGACTCAGACTATGTCTCAGACTATGTCTCAACAGCTGTTTTCACCAGAGAAGAAGAAAGCCTAAGTCAAGGTCAAGAAAGGAGACTATTTCAAATGCTGCTGTAGAGACACAATGCTCTCATCCTGAACACACTGACTCTGAAGCTGTCTACAGTGGTGTAGACAGTATCACAATGCCAGCTATTACAACATCTCTGGCAGGGACATAGAACAGGGACATAAACACATGCAAGAGAGAAAAACAAAGACAGAAAAAACTGAACTTGTGTGTGTGTGTGTGTGCTTTTTTAAAAGGATTGAGGCTCACAATTTGTTAACAAAATCTAATCTCCCTTAATTCTAGTTTAAAGGAGTTCAAAGTTCTTTGTACACACTTGAAGAGTCTCTTGTTTTCTCTTTCTAGGCCTTTCCTTCTATGCTACATGTTTGATGTTTTTTCTTTTCTTCCCCAAAAGAGTGAGAAGGGTCAGGCCATTGTTTTTCCTCACCCCGCTAATTTCAGCATTGCATTACGAGTTCGAGGCGCGTGATTTGTTTCTCTTGTCACTTGCTCGGTGCAGAAAAATAACCCTGCATTTAGGAAAGTTTTTGATGCTATTTTCAGCAGGGCTATAAGTCACTCAGCACCCTGCCAGGGTGAGGAGCAGAGGTGAAGAGGGGAGAAGTGAAGGGACTGGGGGGTGGGGGGTTGGGAGACTGGTCCCAAGAGGGGACTGGTTAGAGAGAGTACAAGCAATCACTGACAACACAGAGAATGTGAGGATGCACTGTGGCACAGTGAAATCACTAAAATCAAACACCACACACACACGCACATGCATACAGACGCACACACAAAGCCTATGCACGCATACATATCAGCTCGGGCGCAAACACAAGCGACAACACACACACACACACACACACACACTCACACAAGGCCTTACACCAGGGGTCGGTCTTCTGTAGGGTGGAATACGGTAATGTACTTTACGGGCTTTCAACATTTTTCCATGAGGCGAATCCCAGCGCAGCAGTTGCACCAAAGACTGTTCAGTCTGCGCAGCAGTTGCACCAAAGACTGTTCAGTTTGCGCAGCAGTTATGGCAAAAAAAAGTCCCGGTAGTTTGGGTATTAGGGCATATCCCTCTTGGATACTGTGGGTAGTAGAAGTGCTGTCTACTTGTTGCATTTTGGAAGTTCACCATCATTTTGAGACAGAGAACAAAACGACAAGTCAATCAAACGTACACGCTCAGAATTCAAGGCTTTGAACCGGTTCAAGGAACAAAAAGGAATCAAATGATTGACATTTTGCTAGGAACTTTTTAGAAATGTCCTCACTGTTAGACATGAGAAAAGCACAATTAAAACGCAGTGAGAATGCTTTTAGTTTTGTCACATAACAAAAATCCATCGCACAAACCCAAAAATGAGGGATTTCACTTCCCATTATGTAAGTCAGCCTGTAGGTCGCATTTTCATGAATGAAATGTAGAATTATTCATTTGGAAAGAAGGAATGATTCTTTTATTTTTTATTTTCAAAAAAACTACACCAACATGTTCCTAAAGTGCTGCTTTGCATTCAGACAAACGGACTGAACATATTTTCATGTTGGAAATGTGGCTCCATAATTATGCATTGTAAAAAAAATTGGTCTGTTGATTGGCATGCAAAGGAACAAGACAATTTCTTATTGGCAGTACATGTCAAAAAGGTTGCCGACCCTTTCCTTGCACGTATGCATATCTGTGCACGCAAACACAGACACATACACACACACATACACTCACACACACACACACACAGTGGTGAAAGAGCTCACCTTGGGTTTAGTGTCCTGTGCAGACATGTAGCCGACACACATGCTCTCTGTAGTATGACTCCACAAGAACTCCACTGTGAAGGCAAAAAACAAACACATGGCACAGGTTACACACATTACTCTCTCTCTCTCTCTCTCTCACACACACACCCACACACACACACCACACACACACACACACACACACACACACACACACACAGAGAGAGAGAGAGAGAGAGAGAGAGAGGAAGAGAGAGGTGAGAGACAGGCAAAAAAGAAAGAGACAAAGCGAGAGAACTGAAGAGAGGACAACAAAGCTTGTCGACTCCAATCCTGCCTCACGTAAGAAATTGCGAATCGTTATTCGCTTTAAACGCAGCAGAGGTCACGTTCATATGGCTGATCTTTTGGAGGGGAGAAAAGTAAGTCAATATGTGTAAACAAGAAAGCGATCCAGGCTCGCCTCAAATTAAACCAACAAAGCGTTCAGGTGTCCAAGTCTTTCCATTCATGGGAGAGCTAGGTGTTGCCCAATCCAAACAAAGAGCCCATTGTGAGTTCCAACCCTACACTTCAATGTCCGCTTAGGGTCTTCATTCATTCCCAAGAAGAGGAAACGCGTGCTATGTTTACGCTGGCGGTACCAAAACCACTTAGAGATGTTTACAGAAGTGATTGGGAAGGGGGGGGGGGTGATTGAGGGAATACAGGAAGACCACAGAGTTCTTCTACACATGATGGTAATGATTTAGAGTTTTAAAAGCTCAGCAGATAATGCTGTCAGTCAGTCTGTCAAAAAGAAGAGCAGAGAGAACAGAACAAGCCTACTGAGCGGAGTGTAAATGTGTGTGTGTGTGTGTGTGTGTGTGTGTGTGTGTGTCTGTGTTTGCGTGTATGTTACAATGGACATGACCTCGGGGCTCTGACTGCTTGAAAAAGAGAGAAGAAAAAAGCCTTTTAGTCGGGTTTGAGTTTGCTTCGACCTCTGTGGTGCATTAGCATGAGCGTGCGAGGGGGGAACTCGCCAAAGCATCAGTCACAAGAAGATGAGGAGGAAGAGGGGAAAGAGGGAGGAAGAGAGAGGAAGAGGGAGGGGTACATTCAAAATCCACAAACAAGAAGCAGTTAGGGTCAGGTCTGCAGTCACGGATCATGGAAACCCAAGAGAGATGTGGAGGAAGAGAGGCAGAGGGAGAGAGGGAGAGAGAGTGATAGAGCTACAGAGAGAGAAAGAGAGAGAGAGAGAGAGAGAGAGAGAGAGAGAGAGAGAGAGAGAGAGAGAGAGAGAGAGAGAGACAAGCACGCTGTGCAAACCTCTGGAACCGCTGACCGAGTGTCAAGCCTCGCTTATCTGCCATCATATTTGTAATAAATTGGTGAGGAACCACCAGTATGTCTGCTGGTATTCGGCCTGAGCTTGTTGCATGCAAGACAGCGGATGGTTGTGGTGTTGGTCCTCACAAACATTCATTACATTTTGAACTGGGGCTCAGCCACCAGAAATCACAGCGATGACCTGTGGTTGTGACTTGTAAATATAATTTACTGGAGCTGGCTCGGATCAGAGAGCGCTCACTTACACCAACAAGGACTGGGCAGGAAATCTGGGTGATGCTTTGCTACTATTTCATTGTATCTTATTCATGCAGCACCAGCAGTAAAGAAATGTTTCTTTACAGAAGTCTGTACGTGACCAGGAAGAAAGGCATTCCAAACAGGGAGGAACTCTATGAAGAATAGGTTAAAGAACCAGAGAACCTTAGAGAAGGAATTACACTTGAGACCAGCACACACAACACTACTGAGTGGAGACCAATGGTTGTGGTTGTGGTTGTGTTTGTGTGTGTGTGTGTGTGTGTGTGTGTGTGTGTGTGTGTGTGTGTGTGTGTGTTCACATAGGCACAGAGAGAGAGAGAAACACCAGAACGTAAATGAGAGTCCGGTTTGATGCATTGGATTTCTCACCCAGCAGAGCTTGGATGTCTGACGAGGTCTCCACACACTGACAGCACCGGAGAACAATCACACCGCCCAACACACAGTCCTCACTGGCCAGAAAGGGTGAACCTGTGGCACACACACACACACACACACACACACACAAAGACACAAACAGATAGAAACACAAAAAACAAATTAACTCAATTTCATTCACTTTAAAGGCAACATATTTTCATTTAAAAGTGGCCTATCCATTGCAGTGCAGTACAGGTCAGTGAGGACACTTCAAGGTCAACCAGCTGCAGTAGAGGTCAACCAGCCATGAGGGAAAGATGCTTCTGAGGCCTTGTCCTTCTCTGCCCAGCAATGCTGTGAGTAATTTATTGGCTATTTAATGTTCTACAAGGGAAACATACGTTTTCCCCCTACCTTTCCTGGCCAAGCTAAACAACTGCAAACAATTATTCTTTCCAAGCGCTTTGTTTTATTAACCAGACCAGAAAATTCACAGTCATTCTGAAAGTCTGGTTTTGGAGCGTAATCGGGTTAAATAACAAGGTCCACTTCGTGCCATACCCACAGTCCGCTAGCACATGGCGAGGAGGGTCATCGCTGAGAGGATTGTTGAGCCCATCACAGAGGACATAAAACACACGCACATCACAGAGGACATAAACCCTGGCCTGAGCAGGGAAGATGAAAGGGTTTTTGAATCGCCTCATCATCACTTCACAGGTGATCAGAGGGAATGAGCCCCGGCACACGGACACACCTGTGACCATGTGATCATGTGATCATGTGAGCATGTGTGACGGTGTTGGAGAGAGCAGGCCAATTTGTCCACCGAAGACCTCAACGTGGTGGTCTGCTCACCTCTATTTCCACAGCTAGGCGACCAGTTGAAAATAAAACGGAGCACACAGGCTTGTGCTAACTGGCCTTGCGTAGTGTGCAGGTACTCTCCATTTCATTTGTTTTAAGGAGGGGTGGGGGGGGGGGGGGGTGCAGCTCTCCCCTTTCTCAGGCCCACTTCAAAACGCTCAATTAAAACAGGCCCGAGCTCAGGCCTGGCCGCCGTTCACACAAAAAGACTGGAATTTACACTAGCCCCTTAAACGGCTCTTAAATCACACGTCTGTCTAATATTCCATAACAGATCACACATCTTATCCCCCCTGCTTCCGTCTGCCAGAACGCCAGGTACACCCCCCCTCAACCCAAGGCCTGTTTACCTTCCACTGACGACTGAGACACAGATGAAAGGAGAGGCTTGGAAAGCCGAGATCTAGGCCTGGATTTAAAAAAGAGAAGTGAAGAGAAGAAAAAAATTAAAGGCGGGGGGAGGTGGGGGTGGAGGGGTTGGTGCAAAAAAGTGTTTCACACAAACAGAGGTCATTTATGGCCAAAGGCCTGCAAGGACCGGTTCGTCAGCGTGGCACATCATAATCATGCTGGCTACTACTCGAAATCACGATCACGAGGGTTTTTTTTTCTCTCAAGGCTTTGGTTCGTGTTAAGCCCTGCCACAACACAACAATGCTGCAATTAGGCCTGAAATTACGACGAAAAGAAAGCAAGCACGCTTCTTCGCTCGGGCTGCCCCCTGAGTGTCACAGATGTCCCGTGTCGACGCTGGGCCAAAACCACCAAACATTCCCACACTAAGCCAGAGGATCTGTTTTTCTTTCTTTCCTTCCCTCTCGTACTGAATACCCTCTCCCAGTGGTCACTCGCTTCCCCGGAGCTCAGAACAGAGCCGAAACTTCAGCCCGTCTTCGGTCGCGCAAAAGAAAGAAAATGTACACTGACCACTTCTGAAAATGAAAGGGGGATGGCAAAAACGAAGGGGAGAAAGACACAGAAAAATAAATAACATCTTCAAATGAAATGTCAACAGAATATTTACTGCAGCCTGAAAATAACTGTGGCTGTAAAATATGAGTTCAGCGAATATTTGCGGGGCCCTTCAAGTCAACGCAACTGATCCATAAATCAAAGCGTTTGGGGTTGCTTTTCTTATGCGTATTATTTCCAGTGAAGCGAGCTGTTAATTGCACTCTCCCTTTGTTTGGTTGTTTTGCTATGGTCTCGGACCATCACTTATTCCAATGTATCATCAGCCCTTAGCACTCTGTCTGCTCGGTAAACAAATGCCAAAGCAGTTGTGTGGCATGTGCACATCTAAGTTATGTGTGTGTGTGTGTGTGTGTGTGTGTGTGTGTGTGCGCATGTTTAGAAAGTGAATGGTACGCTTGAGGAGAAGGACGTCACTCACAGATGAGCAGAGAGTGTTGTGAGGAGGTGAATGTGTGTATATGCACGTGTGTGTATGTGTGTGCATGTGTGTGTGCGTGTGTGGGGTGAATCAGGATGAGTCTCCAAGGGAGGGAAATGACGCACGAGGGGTTTCCAGCTCATGCCCAACACTAAAACCCATATGCCTGCTCATCCTCAAGGGTATGACCAACTACAGCAATGCAAACCACTGTGTGACCTGTCAACTAGGCATGCTGGAGATGTGCTTCTCATCGCCTGTAGTTAGTGGATGGCATGGCCGGTTTGAGGGGTACACAGTGATGTACAACACACAGGGAACCTTAAAACACACACACACACCTAATACATACACAGACATAGGCACAGACATAGACACAGACATAGACACACACACACACTGGTGTTCCTCTGGAGGCTGCAGTGTTGTTGATGGAGGTCAGAGAAAGAGATGTAGATCTGGTGACGTGCACAAGCTCACAGTTATGGAGTAACGGCGCTTATGACAGAAACCAGAACTCAGATTGATTAGTGATGACACCACAACAGCAACAAAGACAATTCCGCTACAAGTGCAGATGCCAAAACACACACACACCACACACACACACACACACACACACACACACACACACACACACACAATTGTTTACACTCACACATACGAAAAGTCACCACAGACGCAACAAAGCAAGCAGCGGCATGGCAGAGAACAGTGTCGCTGATGACAAACCCTAACTCATGCAGATTACTGCAGATGACACACAGCACACATAACAAGATGCTAGAGACATCAGGAAGTTGTAAAGCGCAACTAAGAGGCAGCACAGATGGCCTGTTGTAAGTAGTAAAAGCAGTTAAAACAACACCAAGGAACAATTGACAATTATGCACCCTTGGCATCAGTACTCAAAGTATTAAGTTGGTACACAGTCAAAATAGGACTGTCTTACCCACAGCATAACATGGTGCAATATCAAGTGTTCCTTGTGTGCATTGTCAATGTTAGATCATTCATTCCTTTTAACCAGTGCATTACATTAAACAAGTCCATTCCAGGATAAGTTTTAGCAGTTGACAGGTTGATTATCTGATGCAGACCATGAGGACTGTTTCATTGAGCAAACTGATTAGTGAAGACTTTGATGACTCTAATGAGTGGTGAGTTTGATGAGTCTAATAAGTGATGAGTTTGACATCTGATGAGTTTGATGAGTCTAATGACTGTAATGAGTGGTGAGTCTAATGAGTGGTGAGTCTAATGAGTCTAATGAATGGTGAGTTTGATGACTGTAATGAGTGAAGACTCTAATGAGTGATGAGTGTGATGAGTTTGATGAGCGTTGACTTTGATGAGTTTGAAGAATGTTGAGCGCTAAATGATAGGTTTGATGAGTGTAATGAATTAGATGAGTTTGCTAAGTAAAAACATGAGTGTGGTGTACAATGTGGTGTTCAATGGTACTCACTGATGAACTTGTTTTGCATAGCCTCCAGCAGGGCCTGGTGAGCATCCTCTGACTGCAGGGCTGATGAGCACTCCCTGGCCAGCATGGTGCGCATCAGGTGCTCCCCGCAGCCTGACACAACACACGAAACACACACACACACACACACACACACACACACCACACACACACACACACACACACACACACACCACACACACACTCATTTGATGTAACCAAATTAACAATGGTGCAAAATGTGTGTGTGTGTCAGTCTTATAAAAATGAGTAAATAGTTTTGGTAGTTGCCAAGTTCGCCCCAAAACATTAGATTTAGATTAGATTAAATTAGAGAAAAAGAGAAGTAAAATAAATAAGTGCAATATATATTCCATGGAATGCATGAATAAAATAAACACAATAAATGTAAATAAAATCAATAAAAATCCTCTCCCTGTCCCTTCAAACACAAACAGTTAGAGTACAGCCCAATCTGCAGACATGCAAACTGCATGTCAAATAAGTGTGTTGTTTATTACAGGCGTGAGCTTAAAGGCCATGCAATGTAGGCAAGCTCAGTGTGAGAGTGAGTGTGTGTGTGTGTGTGTGTGTGTGTGTGTGTGTGTGTGTGTGTGTGTGTGTGTGTGTGTGCGGCGCGCACACTAAATGTTGCATGTCTTGTCACACATGTCTTAGATGGGTTCCTAAAACACCACCCAGTCATCACACGACACAAGCTGACATCAGCTCTCGGTCTTGTAAAAACCAAAAAAAGAAAAAAGAAAACATGCTACATACAATTTTAGCGATGGCTAAAGTAAACAAGCTAAGTGTGAACACATGGCCTCATGAGGAAGCATACTGGAGGAATTCCTGCTCAGAACTTCAGAGCCCTGATCGGCAGGCTTAATACGTCCTGAGCAGCTCCAAAGCTGGAAGGAAATCTTATCCCCTCCTTCTTAATTTCCCAGACGGCATGGAAATGAGCAAAGCCTTCTGCGAATGTCCACTTAGTCAGAGCCCCATAATGGAGAGCAGGCTGGGTCTCCAAGGATACCCTGGGCCTTCTCTGCAGGGCCCGTCTGTCTAGCCTCTCGCATGCCCTTTAGACCAGACCAGGGGTGGCCAAACTTTTCTGTTTGCGGGTTGTCAAAGTTGTCAAGGGCCAATGCAAAATGAAGAGGACCAGTTTCAAGTGGGAAAAAGAGACTGCATTTTAGATTTGAGAACCCAACAGGCTGTCTAGAATATTCTGTATAATACATTGCCTAATAATACTAGTGACAAACATGGCACTCCAACAGTACTGAAACTATGATACTTCAAGTGCATATAATATTAAATGAACAGAACAATGCACCATTTCATTCACAGTGGGTCGATTGAAAGCGCACAGACTGAGGGCTGCAACTGAGGCCTGAAGTTTACCCATTCCTGCCTTAGAGCATCCACACGTGCATGGACCGATGGAATGGAGTCGTGCTGACCATCTATACTGCATACACAGTTCCTGCCTGTCTACTGCTATATTAAGCTAGCGCAAGGAGGAGATAAAGGATCAAGCATTCATAAAACAACCAGGCAGTAACGTGTGTGTCATAGCAAGTCGTGTGTAACACACCCTAATAGTGATTTTTAAAATAGCACACCTACTTTAAAAGGTCTCGCCTACTTCAACACTTGTATAACTCAAATTAAGGTGGATCAAGTTCAAATATTAAACTGCTGCTGCAAGTGAAAAAGAAAAAAAAAAAAAAAAAAAAAAAAAACATGTTTCATCCGTGGTTTAAGATTTCAATTCAAACCATCTGGTAAATCAAAAAGTTCAGAGTTCTCACACCACACACACACAGGGTAACATTCTGACAAAAAGAAGGAACCAATTGGACTTAATGCTCATGATGAGGTCCTGACAGCGTCTCAAATGGGATGAACGTTTAGACGTATGTAAAGAGCTGTTGGACTACATATATAGGAAAACTGAAACACAACCCCTTTATTAAGAAAAAAAAATGGAGATCTTGAGCAGCTTGCACTGCTTTGAGCAGCATTTTGCTTTCACTTGTTTAAACTAAACTGACAGAGTTACAAAGTATAAAAACAGCCCCTGAAGTGAAAACAAAAGCAGGTTGGCAAGGGCTCAAGATAAGGCCATAAAGCCTTCAAGAAAATAGCCTTGTTGTTTCAGCAAACACGACTGTGGGCCTTGTAAAATATCAGGTAACTACAACAGAGCTGTGTGCAGGTTCATTACCATGACAACTGGATGTCTGCAGCAATTTTCAAATTCTCATTTTAACAAGATGAAAAGAGAAAGGGAAAAGGAGTAAAGAGAGAGAGAGTTAACACACGTCTGACTGACTGACTGAAGGGTTGCTTGGCTGTCGTTCCCTCTGCTTCCTCACTTTTACCGTAAGCTGTGTAGCGCCCCAGAGCAAGTGGGCATCAACGCAGCGTTGCTATGTGTTAAAACGAGGCTTCCACCAGACCAGAGCACTGGGAGGGGGAGAAAAAAAAAGCTTATTTGCTGGGGGTTACGGTGGGGTGGGGGGCAAAATAAAAAGCAAACAAACTTTCCACAATGTGCCACAGCCAAGCGAGGGCTGTTACGAGGCAACACCGCTGACTGGCGAGGCTGAATCACAGCCACCACAGCAAGACAAGTACAGGATGAAAAGGTCAACAAAGACACCCACATATGAGGCAGACCCACATGAGAGGGCCAGCGGAGAGAATGAGTGAGAGAGCGAGAGAGTGAGCGCAAGGGAAAATGAGAGAAATAAAGAGAGGGGAAGAAAGGAATAGAGAGAAGAAAGAGAGAAGGAGGGCAGGAGATGAGAAAGAAAAAGAGAGAGGCAGAGTGAGTAAGTGAGAGATGGGGAGAGAGAAAGGGAGAGAGAGAAAGAGGGAAAGAGAGAGAGGGAGAGAGGAATGAAGAAAGGGAGAAAGCAAGAGTGAAAAAGGGAAGCAGAAACAGAGAGAGAGAGAGAGAGAGAGAGAGAGAGAGAAAGAGGGGCAGGGAGGTAGGGACATGGGCAAAGGCGGCGAGCTCCGCGTGTCAGAGCCCAAACTGATTGTTTTTCTGGCCCTTTTGATGGGAATGCCTTTTAAGTCTGGGAAATGAAAAGCAGGTGCCGCGACAGAGCACACATCCACACTCGCTCACTCCGTCCGCGGAAGGCACGCGTTTTCAATTTCGGGGAACATGAAAGAAAAACGCCATGCTGAAAGACAGTGGGGTGGGGGGTGGATCTCAGAGGTTTGCTTTCCATGTGTCGAGGATTCACAAGAACAAGGAGCGAAATGAAGCTCAAAGTAAATAATGGATGACAACACTGGACTATTTTGTATTAAGCTCTCTCAAAAGCGTGGCATCCACGCAAGACGACACAAAGCCTCGGCACGGCCCTGCTCTGAAACCCTCGCCTCCCTCACCCATTTCACCAAACTGTGACCGCTCGCTCCAGGCTAAGGAGGAAGTCCGCAAACGCCCCCCCCTTTCTTCACACAGGCCAAAGGTGCCTTTACACCCCTCTACTACAGGCCAAAGACTACAGGTGTGAGGAAATTTGGGTGGGGGACGGAGGGCGGAGGTGTGTGAGCTCAACACAGAGCTCTATTCTCGTCTACCGGAGCTGTTCTTACATGTCACATTTGGTTTTTTAAGTGAGACGTGTAAGTGATTACTGTAAAGGGAAATGCATTAACATGGAGGCGGGTGGGTTGCACTGGAGCGAGTGCAACTCAGGCACACTGCACTGCTCGCTCCCAGTGGCAGTTTTACAGGGTGTCTAGCTGTTAAAGCCACTTCCCTGCCCTGAGAATTTCATCTATAAAGTCAAAGGCATACTTTGTTGTACGCTTTCTGCCGTGTACTGTGCACTAATGTACTGTGGACCTTGTGTGCTTGCTATGGCAGTTCCTTCACCCTAGTCCCCATGTGCTCCAGCTATGCTTCAAAAAAGTAATGTAGCAGAGAAATTAAGCAGAAATAATTCCCCTCACAATTCTACCAGACAGAGATCACGTCTATTTTCTTTGGTGACCTAAAAGACAGAGTATGGCCACAGCTGCGGTGCATTCTCTCCCACTGGGCTTTTTCTTCTGAAAAAGTCAGAGGCATCCCATGAAAAGAGTTAATGTTCCCACAGGCTGCATCGTCTGGCTGTCGCAAATGTTAAGATGACGGAAATATAGCAGCATTCACAACCATACATTTAAGTCACGGCCTGTCCCCAAAACAAGAATAATGGATCTCTGTCTCGCTATCGTTTTTTTGGCAACGTTCATGCTCATATACATTGCATGAAAACATCAAATAAGACGTGCCATGGCTTTGTTGGCCAGAGCACAGACAGGCCTGAAAGGAAAGGTCGTTTTTATTCATGTGACAGAATGCATTAGCCAAAAACGTAAAGCCTATTGCCTCAGGTCCCTCGCAGCGCAAATGGGAGGCAGAGCAGAAAATCTTGTTTAGCTTTGGAAATATGTACTTACTAAGCATCTGGCTCGGGACACTAAAAAAAACTCCTGCGATATTCTACTCTGACATTCTGTGGAATGACACCAAACTATTTCCATTTAGTACACTCTACTGTGCGCTACCTTCTCTGCACTGTTTTACCTTTTCAGTGTTGCACCAGGTCGCAACTATGAGGACAAAGAATTGTTTTCATATTGCTTCTTAAACTGTAGACTTAATGTTAGTGGTTTAGAGGCACTGAAAGGAGATTTTCTGGGGGGTCTTTAAAACTGTTTGGGTGAAACTCCAACAACCCAAGAACAGAAACACATGGCTTTTGAGCCCATCTCTGTTCCAACTGAGAAAAGCTCTTCGGTGCTTAAAGATTTCAAAACATACTCTAACCTTTGTCATAAGATTGTCTAACAAAACAGTCTAACAAGAGCACATGGGGACATAAGAACTCGGGAACAAATGCAGGCAGCAAAATACTGTTCAAAAAAAAAAAAAAAAAACACCAGACATATTTATCATGCAAACACTACTCAGGCAACTTTTGAAGAACGTCTTCACCATTCCATTTTCTTTTTCTTGGCGTTACACACCTGTTCTCCCATGTCTGGGAGATATCTTATGGAAGTTCAACTTTTGAGCCTTTCACAGCTTATGATTTGTTTCGAGCTGAGCTTCTCCGAGTGAACGGCAAAGGGGTCTATCTCTCTTTCAAATACTGGCTCTGCTCACGGTCTCCCTTACAAGGCCTGGCTAGGGCGCTGGTTCAAATTAAGATTAAGAATATTTCAAAGAACCAGATTCTTAGAAAAGCGTGGTTTTAATGAAGTTATTAAATCTGAGTAGACATCGTCTCCTTGATAACACGGCATGTTCTCGCCATGCCTTTCATCTGCACACATGCTCACTTAGCAAAACACCATTAAATCACAATCACCATGAAGGCCCATACAGCTCGGCTTAAAGAGGAGGACACTGAAATGGGCTGTTTTTCTAACTCACTAATTAACTCTGGCCCTTGCTTCTTATTTGCTCTCTCAGCATTACGCAAACACAGCGGGCTGAACTTCTGACTTTTTGACACTGGAGAGAGAGATGCGTATCCAACCAGTTTTCAGGCCTGTTTATCTGTTCATCCTGTTCTGTCTATACCCAACGCCCCCAATCTTTTTCCCATCTCCAAACCCAACCTCTCCACCGGTTCCATTTCCATTTCCACTCCATCTCCACTGTCTGCATTTAGAAGGAAGTCATAAAAGGGCAACTCAACAGTAACAAAGAAGAGAAATAAATGAAATATGGATGAGAATAAACAGGACTTAAAGGCATGTGACACTAAATAAAAGGTAAAATAAACAATAAAAGGTGAGAGTAAGATCAGTGTCTGGCCCTAGTCCGCAGTAGATAAGCCAGTAGGGCTGTCTGAAGTGGACACCAAAAGCTCTGCGGTGTGGGAGGCCCAGGCCTCTCTCAGGCTATGTTCACACTGCTCTCCTCTTAGCCTGGTCACAGGAGATACCTGTGTCACCCTGCCTGACTTAAACCCACATATAAGAGTGAAATAATCGGAGGGATTAATTGTCTATCCCAAGCCTAAGGGAACAAGGGGAAGGTGCATGGAGTAAGAAGGCAAGGCGGATCCTGCTGATCCTGGATCAGCAACCTCAATCAAAGACAGCTTTTCTGAAATATAGGTAAGCAGGTGGGTTGATAGCTTCCTTTGTGAGGTACTGTTCTCAGTACAGTGGGCAAATGTTGGGTTTTCAGTGATAGATATAATTGCTGAGTGTGCTGTGATGTGCTTTGCTGTGCTGTGCGTAATAGAGGCAAAGTGTTTGGATACCTGAGGTACTCACAGCTGTTGAGTAAGGATTTGCATTAGAGGAATTCTGTGCCCAGCAGCCACAGCCAAAGAGAGCTGCCTGGTAGGAGAGGATGAGAAGAGAAGGAAAAACACAGACAGAGACCATTAGAACAGAGAACAGAAACATGGGAAAGTTCTGAATGCTGAAAATTCAGCAGATTGCACAATTTGTCAAATGTAATTTTGGCAGAGGTACGATAAACTGGACACACTGACAACAGACTGACATTTCAAGAGACACGCAATGCTGGCTGTAGACCAGTCAATAAAATGATCTTTAAAGCTATTAATCTTGCTTTTGGGAGCCTGAGGAATATACAAAAAAAAACATCACTTCAATGGCTTTAGTTAGTGCTTTGTGTGGTCTCCCTTTATAAAGCAAGACTAAAGCAATCTGGCGTACTTGACCACTGTGCGCCTCTTTCATCCACTCCTGGGGTGAAACCCTTCCAAGCGTCTTGAAGTAAACGCCATAATACATTTTCACACTGACATGCACTGCCTTTTGTTTTTCTCCCACACTTTTCCACACACACAGTTTGAATTACGATGAGGTTGGAAGTTGAGAGAGCTGCAAGTAGTCCCTTTGCACGGTTCTTCCCCTCTCTGTTTGTTTTATTTGTAATGTGTTTGTGTTTGTTTGTCAGTGTGTTGAAACAAGATGATGCTTTACAGATGAATACATGGCAGGAAAAATTAAAAATCTGAGTTACATTGATTAAATTTAAAGGATTAATTACAATTACAAGACAATTCTGGGGATTTTCAACTCATAGTCCTGTTATTTGAGGTCACCAAGTGCTGTCAGTATGAAAAAAAAACAAGAAAACGTAACATAACAGAGTGTGTAAAAGTGAAATTGAGTTTATTTGCCCCCACCGGTTAGAAACAGGACTATGGGTTGAAAATGACGTTTTCCTTTAACCAACAACCACTGGAATCAAGAAGCATCACTGGAGACATCAGTAATGGTC
The DNA here is from genome assembly GCA_015244755.2 of Tenualosa ilisha. Classification (NCBI taxonomy): domain Eukaryota; kingdom Metazoa; phylum Chordata; class Actinopteri; order Clupeiformes; family Clupeidae; genus Tenualosa; species Tenualosa ilisha. The sequence goes on along the minus strand of PYXC01000133.1, from coordinate 4,458,876 downwards.
ACATCCACTGGTTGAATCACAAAGTACCCACTAAACCCTAAACCCTCAACCCTCAATGATTTGACTGGAATGAATCCATTTCTTGCTTGGCTGATTCATGCCAGTTCCGTCTTTGAGGATCAGGGGTGGGTTTTGGGGGGGATACACTGGCATCAGATTTAAAAATGCTTCTCCTGACCAGATTTTGCACAAAATAAGACGCAGGTCCCTCTTTACCTGCCCTACTCTGCCAGGATGCTTCATTGCCAGGCCTCCACTGGACACTGCGGCTGCCACATTGCCTTCCTGGTCCACCACGATAGCGCCAACTGTGTCCAGACACGCTGAATCATTCTCTTCTCCATCCGCCATAATGGCTTTGACCTTGCCAAAGGCCCCAGGTCACTGTCCTACAAAAACATTTACTTCAGATTATACAGCAAAAAAAAATAGCAAATGGCAAAACAGATGGTTTGGTAAACATGCAAACAATCCATGTCCATTGGAACAGCTTCCAATGAAAAAGAGAATGCATTTACTTTTTGTTTAGGGCAAATATTCAACTTCATCATCTCCACCTAAGCAACACGGCCTTCCAACTGTGCATAGTGTGTTGAATTTTTCAAAAATCACACAGCACACTCCGAGGACTGTGCCAGCTTATTAGAAGCTGATTTATGGTCTCTGTGTCCTTCATTTTTTACGGCAAATGTTTTAGTTTTAAAAGTTTTGTTTTCATTCGCTGATTGCAGTGTACTTTGGAAGGCGCTTGTTTGCGAATCCAAAAGGCGATACTTAGCAACATGAAAAATGTGCTTTTGCAGCCTAACGGCAAACCAGAGAAAGTTATGATTCATGATCTCCGCTTCCCGTCTTCCACGTACAGTACATCTCCAGTGAACCTTGGCACAGCCGAGGGGCCCTAAGGGCTTGCGGAGTCTCGGGCAAATCCAATCCACAGACACATTAACCATGGGACATCACAGACCTGTCAGTCTCCTACTAACAACGCACACATATGTAACCCTTACTTATAAAAACCATCATTTATCTGCACTGTGAAGGATAAGCAAAAAAGTGATTCCCTCAAAATAAAGTCTCATATACATTTTATGACTTGTGGTAGAGGATTTGTTTAGTGCATTTTTCTTTGTACGGGATACCATGGGATCAAAAACCACCTGATGAATATGCTGGAGTATTTTATGTGCGGGAAAAAGTAGCTCTCACTCAACATTCAAAAGACAAGGCTTTCCAGAAAGACTGTTATTATTCCTGTAAAGTGTTATACAACTCAGACATTTATAACTTAGAATTCATTAGAGGCTGGATGAATTTACAGATGGAAGTACAATAGAATAGACAGGTGTTGACCCATAAAAAAGGCACACACAGAAAACTCGCCTAATCAGAATATCTTTTATGACTTGGCACTGACAGGAGCTTTCGTTTTGGGAAGACATTAAAAAAAAATCTTATATGATAATCAAAACCAGACTGCACTACAAACATTTGTTTTATATCAAATTGCAAATCAGCACCGCAGCTCAAAGGCTGCAATTTAGGGCCTCAATTTACAAATCGGCACTGGACTTTCTAACTCGCCAGCTTTACATAAGGACCACTGAATGCTTAAGAGACCATGACCAATTTTGAGAGGTGTGTGTGCGTGGGGGGCGGGGGGCTGCTGCAACAACAACACAGACACTTCAAAAACATTAAAAGTTGTAAATAAATTCATCACGATAATAATAAATCGAAGTGTGGGAAAGAAACACTGGGCTCCAAAGCTGGGCAAGTGCAGCCCATTTAATCCTCATTACAGATCACTTAGGCCTGTCTATAAATCACAGCCATTCTGAATGTATCGCCACTTATGCTATTTTCATTTCCATTTGATTCCTACCTACAAGCTAGAAATGACTGATTAAACGAAGCGATGATAAACACTGGCGAGGCACGTCTGCCAGAGCGGCGGGAGCGGCTCGGAGGAGCTTGCTGACGACATCTGGGAAAGCGATCTCCATCAATCTTCCTTCACCTCGTCAGTCGTGGGACGGAACAGTGCGGAGGCTCCTGACCACAGTATGAGCTGCGAGAGCATCCCGTCACGGGGTGGGATGCCCAAAAAACCCGTCTGCACCGACCGGCGCCGTCTGAACTTTTCCCCATCCTCCCGTTGCCTGTCGTATCATTGTTTTTTCTTTCAGCGTTTTTTATCACTATAAATGATTCTGGATGACCTCGTTGTGACTCCTGTTTAATTTAAAGGGGATGTACTCTTGAAACGGTGCTTCCATCTCATGTGGTGGGACCACACGTACGAGGACTGGCTGATCTGGAGGACAAGCTGGCCTCAAAGCCCTGGGCTAGCAAAAAGCACAAAAAAAATCCTCACTTTTATCAATCTTCCTAAACAAGCCGAAAATCCCTTTTTCCCAAACAAGCCAGAGACTAAAATTCTAGACGTCTTGTTCACACATAAACAAAAACGACCACAAAGAGAAAAAAAAAAGCCATAGTTCAAGCCATTTTCTTTTTTAGAAATGACTTGAGGAATCATGTAAGTGTGGTAAGCACAGACCTTGCATAGCTACTGGGAGTTGTGCTGTATCTTCGCCATATCGGTGAAGGTGTGTGTGTGTGTGGTGTGTGTGTGTGTGTGTGTGCGCACTAGCCCAGGGGCATTTAGACACATTCTGCCCACATATCAGTGGATTGCCACACTGTGGAAGTGTGCCACCAAGTGACTATTTCAGGTAACCTCCAAGCAAGAATGTCTCATCATGGTTGAGATAGCTGAACAGAACAGTAAGCCCATAGACAGCTATGAGTGAGTGAGTGTGTGTGTGTGTGTGTGTGTGTTTTTCTCCTATGATTCTGAATGATTGAAGTCTCCACACCCCATATCTACAGGTCATCATTACCCTGCGGTTTTCCTCCTCTAGGCATGTGGCAGCCATGGATTAGAGGACTGTGCAGATGTTGGTCCTTTTATCACCAGAGTAATGATGTCAAGGCAAGCACCGAGGCTACACTGTGTTTAAGGCCAATTAAATGTGCAGACCTTGTGAACGGGGGAGGAAGGGGGGAGGGGGCTGGGTGGGGGGTAAAGGGCTCTCTCTGCAGAGCTTTCCAACGCAGCTACTCTTTCTCCATTTAAAAAAAAGTCAACCGCTTTGCGTTTTGTTCCTATGTTTGCTTTCAAGGGTGCGTGGCTGATTTCAGGAAACGGCAGGACTCAAAATAGAAAACAGGTTTGTTACTGTGGGAGGCCAAGTGCTTTGCTCTGTCTGTGTGTAAAGAACTGAGGTCGAGGGAAACACTCAAATTTGGGGGGGGGGGGGGGCAGTTATGATTGATGTTTCACATGTATAAGGTTAAAGTGGGGCGGGGGGGGGGACTCACGTTTGATTGTCGTCCTCTCTTCACTTGACAGCGCTCTGTCTCCAGCTTTTCAGCCAGCTCCATCTTCCTCTTGTTCCTTCTGTAGGCTGACATACTGAACTCTGCAAGAGGGAGAAAAAAAAACTGAATCATGCTCGAGTACACACATGCACGCACCACACACACACACACACACACACACACACGTGCCGCACACAAATTAACAAACACACTCTCACAGAGACACTCAAGCAACACTGCTCCCCACTGTAGCTCAAATGTTGTTATGTCTCCCTCCAGTCGCTAATGACTTGTGATTGCATCACAGACACACACACATAGCGAGACTCCTCACTTGGACACAATCAAGCTGCAATAAGTGCAGCACAGAATGGCACGCTCTTGGCCCTAATTTCAAACATAAAATTACAGCGCTCAAAGCTTGTGGGAGTAATCAATGGAGACTATTTGAAGCCTTGACAAAAAGCTCCCTGTAAAATGGGACATGTGTTACAACAACACACAGTCATGATTCTGGCTCCAGATCATTTGCAGTTCATTGAGGAAAGGAGAGGAGAGGAGAGGAGAGAGGGGGCAAAGGGGGCCAGTGGTGACTGCACGGGGGTCCTTCAATTAAAGCACATCATGTTCCAAATGTTTTAATCAAAGGAAAAAATTAGTTAATTAAATCACAGTGATATTTAGGGTGGATGGCATTAACTGGACGGCATGCAGTTAGGCTCAATGGGGAAACAACAGGGAATCATTCTACAACACACACACACACACACACACACACACACACACACACACAACACACACACACACACACACACACACACTCAGACATTCAAATGATGGGAATTATTACTCCCTCACACCAGTGGCAGCATGTTTGAGCATGAAACATACTAATGACTACAGTCCTTACAACAGAGGTTAGCCATCAAGTGCAGTAAACTAACACAAGCTCCTAGCACAATTGGGAAACACTCAGCAGTGCACCGCATGCAAAATACACAACGCAGCACTGGCAACACATTTAACTATGGCAAATGTACTCGAACCCAGCTTTGCCCTGTTCCTGCAAGGTCTTTCAACAATCTTTCTTTTATGACATGGCAGAGCTCTCCATCATGACGGTTTTGATGAGGCATAAAAGTATTCAAAGCTCTTTTCGCATTTTCTCTTTGGAATGCTTTGAGTCGCCCGTAATCTCTAAATGATTGACTGCGGGTAACAAGCCATTTATTGTCAAAGAAAACATTTAGCGGGCCTATCCAGGGTAAATGCCGTTGCGCTGATAATCTTTGTTGATATAAAGGCCCGCGCCATCCCGCAGCCGAGCGGAGGGTGTTAGCTCATGCTGATAATGTGGGCGCTGACAGCAGTGATCCAGCTGATTGTGGCAGAAGGCCTGTTCTCTTACTGTTGCTCCGGAGCGCTGAGCTGAAAGGAGATGGCTAATATACTTACTGGTGGCCATCTTCTCTGAGGGGCAGGGAGGGATGCCGTGACTCACGGCCCACTGTTGGGCTCCTGTCCCCACTAAGAAGCTGACAGAGAAAGAGAGAGAGACAGAGAAAGACAGGCAGAGACAGAAAGAGAAATGGGAGGATGCCACACTGTTGGTCTTGGCAGTTCACTCATTGCACTCATTTAAAAAAACTCAGATGGCACAAAGGGACAGAGGGCTGATTGGGTGACAGAGATGACAGGGTGACGTGTGCAAAACGAGTATGGCACATACTTCAAAGTCTCCGACACACGCAATGTCAAATAGGGCCCTTGCAGGCAAACACCACTAAAGAGCCTGGAACTCCCAAAAAAAAAAAAATCTTACATAAAGACTTTTCAGCACCATGTAGTTTCATTTCACAGCTGGATCCTGGCTTATGGCTGGGGCGGAATGTGAACGCTCCCGCCGCTGTGCATTGGCTATGTGTCAGTCAAGTGTACAGAGGAGGAGAGGGAGAGGGAGAGGGAGAGAGAGAGAGAGAGCGAGGGCAACGTAAACAGAGTGGAACAGAACAGATTGGACTCATCACCAGGGAGGTATTCTGCCAGCAGACAGCTTGCCCTTCTGCGCTTCACTCAGCAGCCTCCTCGCCACCAGCACCGGGTTCTTGATGCCTGTAGAGAACGTTTGAACGCCATCTTAGACTGTTCTACTAATAAAGCATGGTCTTACATTGCAGAGATCCGTCAAGATATTCAATGGTTGTGTACGATGATGTTCATGTGCTTAGCTAAAATGAGCTTTCTTAATATGTGAATGGCAGTAACTTCAAATTTCCATAGATAAGGAGTTACAGTTTTTTTAAAAGAAAGTGCGCTTTTTCAAGACGCTGAAGATGGCTTAGGCTGAGACATTTGTCTTGACATCCTTCCCAATAAATCACAATCACACAATCACATAGATTTATATTCGAGAGTGCAGCTTTTACTACTCTACATAGCTAAGGAGGCCAGTACAACATAAAGTCTAATCTGACATATTACTGGTTTAAATCATGTTGTCACAAAACTTCCCAGTAGTAAATATTGGAAAAATTACAATATACATAGCTACACAAATAATATAGCATGTTGAGGGGCAAAATTGTTATGATGGAAAGTGACGTAGTCCAGTCATCAGCATATCAACCTCTCCTTTCTATTATGCAGTCCGACTGTCTCTGCAGGTACACTGCAACGCACCATTTAACAAATATGGCACGCTCTCTCACAACCAGAGTTGGCAAAAGGCTGCTGTCCAATTTGTAATCCAGTCAGAATGTAAGTCTTTTAGGAAAAGGAGAACCTTATGCTGGGCTTACTCAACCATCGCCAAGAACCATTCGCTTCGTCATGAGCCAATTTTATGGCTGATGGTTGCGTCATGCTGACTAAAACAAACAATCTGGCGTCTCGCTGATCCACGCCAGTTTTAATGTGACGTGCCTAAATTCATCTATTGGCACTGGATGAGGAATTATGATGCAATTCATAATTTGTCTCATTTCAAAGGCAAGTCCTTTGCAGGGTGCACTGTAAACACAGACACAGCTGGTTGAGATTTGTAAATAATAAAAAGCAGAGTAATTAACTGACATCTACATGTTCTTTTATTCTTGTTTGGCAGTGGGGGGCCCTGCCTTTATTTAGACAATGAGGACAGAGAGGTTGAGAGTGGGATTGAGGAATATGACCATGTGTCATATTTGGTTGGATGCCACACCTTGCTACACTTCCCATTCCCCCGGCTCCTCACTCACCGCTTAAGGCTCCGACAGCTCCGTAATGCAAGGTCTTTCCATCCATGATGCTGGCATCACACTCAATCTCTCCAAGCAGGTTGAGATTGGAGCCCATTCCTGCATTTGTGAAAGGGGAGTCCTGAGGAACACAAGAGATATGCCTATATCAAACACAGGGAAGTGCACAAGTAGGACTCAGACCCAAACACCTGTTAGTGAGCCAGTACACTTGCTATGTGTGAACCAATACATGTGCGAGCCAGTACACTTGCTATGATGGAGAAGTGAGAGCACAGCTGTCCCTGGACATGTCTCACTTACAGCCTTGAGCACCAAATAAACTATTTAGGCCTTGGTCAGTCTGAGAACTGGCAAGCCTGTCAGTTCTGTTTGGCCAAACATTAAAGGAGACATAGAATGGAAAACCATTTTTCCTTGGCTTTGATGAGTTAGGAGGTTGTACATGGCCAAAGAGCAATCATGAACATGAGGCATGGTTGTGCCCTTCTTTATATAACAATCTTGAGCTTAGAAACAGCCACTATAACATTGACAGCACAATTAGAACAACAGTGAATTAGAACAAAGCATACATGTGACGTCAAACATCTCAAAGCAATTGTAGTTCAATAGTAGCTGCCAAAGAGGCCACAATTTAGCCGAAAAGACCATTTCAGTACCCAGCCTAAATATAAGGTTTTAATTGGGCTTGTAAAATTGCTAGTAAAATTGCACTTGAGCTTATTTTTGACAAATCAAAGTTGAATCTATTCTATTTTAAGAAAACAAGGTACATACTCTATTCATCCATTCTATTTCCCCTTTAAGTAACAAATGAAATAGAGTATTTTTTCCAGTGAACACAAGTTAGGCAGTTTAATGAACAGCGCATTTTATTCACAGCATCTTTCTCCTTTATTTCCTAATATTTAATTCTACAGACAAAGATAATTGTAGAGGATTGTAAATTACTTTTGCAGCATGTGACAAATCATTAAACTAATACCGTGTCAATGATGGCATGAATTTATCAGCGTGACCTGAGAGAAAGTAAGGTACAGTGGCCGTACCTCAAGCTCAATGAGGGCTGCAGTCACTGCCTCCACTGCCAGTGCCCCAGCCTTCAGCCTGTCCACAGCCTAAAAGAGAGCAACAGAGTTTGAATACCTCTCCCAGAATGAGCACACAGAGTAAACCAAGACAAACATCCAACTCTTGGCACTGCAGGACAGATTCCTGCAGGTGTGAATTCAACAACACATTAGGATAGCATTCCAGTCATATGCTGAAGGCACAACACAATGGTCAAAAGAGCCTGCGCGCACACATGCACATATCTGCAATAATTGTAGCGGAGCAATGTAACATTTAATGAAGCTGTCCAGCAGGACTAAAAAAAATGAAACACCTTAATCAGAAATGTGTCTGTTATATGATGGTTCAGCTTTAGGCATATGCATTTGCTGTGTGCATTCTACTGTGAAGGCCCCTCTCCTCCTCCCGTGGTCGTGTCATGTTATCAACACATAGCTCGCATTCCCTGGCACGAGACCCTAGCCTGCACCTCACCCGCTAACCCACAACACCACTCCAACCGCCCCATCCCACCTCTTTCATCCTGCACTCTGCCGCCACTTCAGAGTACCGCAGTGCAACATGACTGCGGCTTCATATTGTCTCCGTGACATGCTTCAGTGTAGCAGTGACCTGGAGCGGCTAATGAATTGGTGGCCAGCATACTGCTGAGACGAATGTGTGACAGAGTGATAAATGCAAAGTCATTAAGGACAAGGCTGTATAACAGAAATATTTGGCAGCAATGGTTGCTGCAGGATGAAATTATTAAAGTTGGACACCAGTGGTAACATAAGAGTGCTGTTATGGACTGACCATCACTGATCAATTAATTAGTCCGGAATCAGTGATGAATTCATCAACCTTGTTCTTCGTATGGGGCAAACATTTCCAAAATTTGATGATAGCGAAAACAACAAGTCTAAAATCTCTATGAAGATGTCTATGTCAAAAGTGTAGCTTGAATTTCTGTTGATGTTTTTCTGCCCAATATTGCTAAGTCAAAAACAGATACAGAAAAACTTCAAGATATGTTGGCTCCTTCACCGGGGGGGGGGGTTAAAAACTGTTTTAACTTACTTTTTGGCATGCTCTCTTGCAGACATGTTTATACTCCTTGGCTTTTGACTCTGAATGATACCCTGCCCCTGAGGAGAGAGAAACGAAACACGTTAAAACATTTCAGCAAACATGTCAGCAATCTCAGAAAAGAGAAATATTATGCTACTGTAGAAGTTGAACTGAAATGTATTAAGAGTCTATGTTTACATTGCTCCTTGTTAATGTCTGTAAAGCACCACGAGACGATTCTGTTGTGTACGGCGCTTTAAATATGATTGAATAAAATTGTTATTTGTTTAGTTTGTCTGTCACAAACTTTTGGGCCAAATTCATTAACTTAAAATATAAAGGAGCATCACAGACTAAGGAAAAACCCAACCTTGGAAGATTCCTTTCGCTCTTTACCACTGCAAGACAAAATTACATTTGCCACACCATCTCTTAACACAAGTAATAATATAAAAGGCTTGTACAAGGACAAACGTGGTCACTGAATTATTACTGAGATAAAAGTCTCTCCATCACTGTTTTCCGTCTGTCCTGACAACTGCATAGATGTCAAGCAAGAGAATAATATCATGTGAATACTGTTGGAGCAAGACAGCGCCCTTTTTGACGATAATGATAATGCCAACAAACCTGCGTGCACCAACACAAACCCCACAGCCTTTCCTTCTGCGCTTGACACTGAGTTGTGTTGTGGTGAGCCTGAATTTGTCAGCAGAAAAGAGTCCGGACGACCCTTTGCCGAACTTAATGTGTTCTCCATGACCTGATGCTTCCAGAGTGCACAGCATCATGGTGTAGGATTCTCAAGAGGCCGACATGATTGCTGTAAACAGCTTAGGCAGCCTGGTTAAAAGAGTGGAAACGTAAACTGAAGTTGAAAGTAAACGCCCACCTTGTGGTGGTTGATTTAACAAAGTGAAGTTAATTAGATTAGGAGTACTGCCTGCAGCAAAGTGTGCTACATCATATAGGCTACAACTGAGATCAGATGCAGTTTGTGCCATATTTGATCGCACATTTTTCATAGAGTTATCCAGGCAAATGACTAAGACTAAACGAGGGTCTCGGTGAGTACGTCTTAACATGTTAAAGACACAGACAAGCAGCGTCTATCGTGGCTTTACAACAACAACAAAAGTTGTCGATTAAACAACTACCTTTAGGCAAGTTACACTGGGAGATTACTAGAAGATGCTAGCGAGCTTTCAATGGCAGCAGCATGCTCTTCTTTTAGTTCAAGGTTAGCCAGCACTAGGCACATATGAAACAACATGCATAATATGTATCAACAGGTTAATTGTGTACACCGGTGTCTTATTTTTACGATTCTATCAATGAGAATGGTAAGAGTGGACTTACACGACAGCAAACTTTAGCTAACGTTAGCTAGCTAAGCTTGCGTAGGCTAGCAGAAACACTAGCTAGCCACAGTCATTATGACGGACATGTTGGATTAGCGTAGAGAGTAAAATAGGCACAAGGGGTATCAGTAATAGTAGACAAGCAGTGGTGGTAAATTTAAAGGAATCAGTATTGCACGATATTACTTAAAACTATCATTCCACTTGTGCTACAGAACTCTTCCAAAACACTTGCGTGATATCACTTCCTAGTTCACCGTGGCTACGCAAATCACGTGACTGTTTCTCCGCCTCCTTTGAGACGCTGTGATTTTTGCCGGCTCGTTTTGCACAACACAGGCAGACTGAATTTTCCTGGAAAGTTCTTAGGTTTCTTAGAGTTCTTAGGTTTCTTTTAGACACTTTCTAAGAACTGTCTAAAAGAGCTTTTGTATAATCATTTCTATTTGTAAGTTGTGAAGATTGCTTATTATTTGTTTTAAGTAAGGATTTTCTCTACAGGTGCTTACCTTGCTGCGCACCTCCATCCACCCCTTAAGAAGCAGGTCTAACCTGTGAATGACATCATCAAGGACAGAAAACAACCTTCTGTTCCTCATTGGTACCAAAGCAGTGAAGATTGTTTGAGTTTCCGGGTACCATAATGTCCAATTCACCAAAAGACAAATATGTATTCAAGTAAGCTCATCAAAGGATGTTCATCCTAGACAACTGTGGCATACAGACACCTGGAGAGTTGGTGGTGAGTGCATCTGTGATATGCATATCTGGAGTGACACAAACCATTCTGCATCTGCAGGTCAGTCATCTACAATTGCAGATGAAGTTGTATATTAATGGCTAGACCATCTCAGTGCAGAAAGATAGGACTAGCAATAGCTTCACTGCAGTGGTGTATCTGAAATGTTCCCGTTGTGAATGAGTACACACACACACAAAACCACCGTGCAGGATCAGAGACCATGACCCAAGAGTGACAGATTGGAGACAGATACACATGCCATGAAGGATAAATATACAATCATGTAAGGAAAATGTTGAAATTTCCACACAGGAACGTTTGTGAACTGGTTACATTGAGCCCACAGAGCGTGGCTTTTTCCACCGTCCTATTATCTGCTTCCAGTTCATTACCTAGAGAGAGATGATATCGGACCTACTACATCTGGCATCACTTAGTTCAGAAATACGTTTGCTACATCTTATTTACTTTAAACAGATGGCCTCACCTCCATGTCAAGCAGGCTTAAATGAATATTGGCATCCAAGGTAGGCTACTTAGTCTGTACTCTAAAAACAGGGGGTGGTGTTATATGTGAATATTCATTACAGAATTGTTGGACTAGTGTAGTGCTAGCCTGTTCTAGCGAAATGCTGAGTCAAAGGATGTTTTATCTGTACTATATGCTTAAATACAAATTATTATACTCTTACACAATTTATTAAAGTACATTTGTGGTAGATTAACCAACAATGTGTCAGGATCGCAGTGTAGAAAAGGCCCACACGTGAGTCTCTGCCTCATGTTAAGTGGAAAAGATTCATCCACTGGATCATTGCCATCCAGCAAAAACAAACGCATGACTAACTTCCACACATCCTCTTACACAGTCAAGCCTGCGGACATTAGATAATAACAGGGAGAGCCTGCACAATGGGCGCATGGAAGAAGCTGCAACAGCATGCAGGCAGGCAGGCACCAGTGGAGCGAGACTAGGAGAGACATGCCCCTGCTGGGAACTGTACCTGTCAGTCAGCCACTCATTAAATCACATGTTATTAGCCTCCTCATCTGTCCCGCCTGCAGCCTTGCTGAAGAGGCCATTGGAGGGTGGTGCAGAGGAGACGTCCTTTCTGTTCCAAGGCCCGGCCTGCAGGTTGCACCCACCATCTCTGTCTGTGAATCAGTATGGTAGGCCAGAGCACACAGTGTGGTAGACAAAAGGAAACACACAGTAATTCCTGTGCAGTCTATAGTCTAGACGTTAGAATGAATATTTTATAAACTAAAGTGCCCTAGGAGGAAACCCTATAAAATGGAGGGGAGATGACTCATCATTCTAATGGAGGCAGTGTTGACCTTAAGGAAAGTACATTTGTAAGGATAAAAATGAGTCTGTGGTGAATTCTGTTCTATTTGAAAGTTAGGTATGCACTGCAAGGTTCTCATGGTTGATACTGATTCTGATGGCATTCCACACAAAGTCAAGACCCTCATTCATTTGTTGTGCTTGCTCTCACTCTTTTTTTGGGCTTTTCCCACGCTCTCCCTCACCAGCTCGCCCTGAAAAACAGCTGAGGGTAATGTGTGCTGTTTGTAATAGCAAAGGTGCCCTGTGTGATTGGGAGAGGTGTGTGAGCTCATTAAAACACAGCTGGATATTCAATAATAAACAATCAAGCAAGGTTGTGTCTAGTCTGGCTGTAAACTATCCCATGATCAATGCATGCAGTGCACCATCATCTCATGGTTAGTGAGCTCATGCAGTATGGGCAGTTTGTCATGGCGTGGAGGAGTTGTTTGTAGCTGTTGTGCACTGTACCTCACTTACCCTACACACGAATTCTCAGAGTGAAACAATTAGTCAAGTTCATAGCTAATGTTCAGCATCTGGAAAATGTGGGAGCAATCTTTTTTGGATGAGAGTTCAAAATGTACGCTCTTGTTCAAAGATAAAGGATCCGTGCCTCGTCATCCAGTCAGAGTGATCGTGTTGTCGTCATTGTTAGGAAAACCTACTGGAGATCGACAATGTTTTATTACAGTGTGATTGCCAGGACCTGTCTTACAAAGTAATACAAATGTGTAACAAGTTCAGATTGCAATCATAAGGGGAAGGGGTTGGATAAACAAATCATTTCAAAATGTACAGACGAACATCCTCTGCTTTTATCTCCAGTAGGGCTGGAGGAGATACAATAACTCTGATATAATCACTCCCCACATACAATCCCAAACCCTTCTAATGCATATGTCTGCTCAGTCACACATATACCGTACTGTGTGAATGTATCCCACCCAGACCATTGCGGTGATCAAAAGTGTCATGCTTGGTGCACAAATAAGTGTGTTTTTCTTTAATCATATGCAAAGATAATGATGTTTGCTTTGGCTCTCGAAAGGCACACATGAAAGCTGGCCTATTGCTGATGAAAGTGATTTTTTTAAGTCTAAGTCAAGGGGTAGGGGGGAGTGTGTGTGTGTGTGTGTGTGTGTGTTAAAATAATGTCATGGGAGGATTGACTGCACGTCCTGTCAAGAGTTGGCACAGTTTACAGCCTTGTAGTAGAGATTGTTTCATGTTTGAATAGTCTTCTGTTTAATTCTCAAGATTTGTTTCAGTTAGCAAAATGGATTAAGAAAATTAGTAAGCAGAAACAGTTTAGCAATGTATAAGTCATTGTACAAATTTTAATTCTACATCTGCATCTATGTGTGCTGTCAATAAAGTGATCTCATTCAGTCACATTTGTCTAGTAAAACAAGTATAAGAATAACATAATGACGTATGAAATGTCATACAATTTGTTCATGTAATATTCAGCCTTGATGACGTTTAGTCCTTTGATTGTTAAGTATTACGGGCTCATGTTTTGTTATGTGTTGTTTTTTTTTTCAGGTTGAGAGTGGCATAGTTGTCAGTGTTTCCTTGCAATGCGTCCAGGAGATGTAATGTTAAGCTGGCAAACAATTCCAAGTAGTAAACATTTTTCCGATATAAAACTACGTAATATATGATTTCATGGGGGAAAAAAATAGTCACATTAAAAATACGTATACCTTCACTGGTTTACCCATAGCCATAAACATGTCATAATGTGCCATTTTGCCTTGGCCGTAAGGAAGCTTCCTATTTAGTCTCAGCTTCTTAAGGGCTCTACTGTGCAGTGTTGAGTTCTCAACAGACATGTGTACACATGTGAGTAATGGAGGCGGAGGACGGGGGTGGGCAAACATGCTCTGCGTTAAAGTCGACCCTGTGGATGATGTTGACAGAAAAATGAGAGAGTATGCAGAAGTTTGGGAGCTGTCAGTCAGCTGTGAGAGTGACTGAATGAAACAGCTTGTGTGCCTTCTAAAAGCAGCACAAAGGCTGCCAAACCTGGTCTCTCATATATAACATGTCATGAGAGAGGTGTAGTCGTGCTTTGAAGAGAGTATGATCAATTCTGTCAAGTCAGTAAAAGACACATCACAGCAAAGAAAAATACTTTCCTCTTTTTATTTGGAAAGAGCGATGTAGTGTTTTTAAAGATCCCAAGATGATCGAAATGGTCACTCACCGTATCAACAGTTCACAGCATCAGATATCTACAGTGTGCCATGCACAGTACATACTATACAGTTGTAGTTTGTCGCAATGCCTGTTGGCTTTCAAGGTTTTTGCTAAACAGTTCCTTCTGAGGGAACACAAACACTTCTGCACTTTTGAGGCAGTGCAATCTGCAATGAATTCTTTGTTAAACTGAGACCATAAACAGTCAGAGTTGTTGCAAATCATTTTTTCCAACAGCAAGGGTGACCCTACCAGCTAAAGGCGAGCGTTGAGCAGCTCCAGAATGTTGATTTGGTCACACAGTGCATCAGTCTGTCATGACCCAGCAACGGTACTCAGGAGGGTTTGTGTTATTCTCTACATGATTGAACCGCATTGGGGTTGAGCTATGCCACACTCACTGAACTGTAAAAAAGTTTTGATCTGTAAAGCCTCTTTGGCTTACACAAACTAAGCAACAAACTCAAACAAAAGTTGTGCCTCATTGGAACAACGAAGACCTGCAATGGTTTTCATAACTGCTGAGGACTGGTGTGGTTTTGTATGTTTTACAAAACATACAACTGTATCAGAAAAATACCCTCTTCTGTCTGTCTGTTTGTCAATCTGCTTTAAAGCTATAGACTGCAGCTGTGCATTATGGAGCTGTGATGTTCAAGGGGAGGGGAGATGGGGGACACAACAGTGAAGTCGTATAGCCTAGTAAACATTTTTGTTTTGTTTTCTTTAATCCCCATTTCTCCCACTCCCACTGACTGAGCCCCATGTGATCATCCTGGTAGGCAGAAACTTCCTCCCCCTTCACCCTCCCCATCCCAGCCCAGCACTCTGTGTAGTGGTTCATGTAGGGATTCAGACAGAATGGTTTTTGACCGGGGATCTAAGGTGTGGTTAGGAACCAGAGAGAGAAATGAAGGACAAGAGAAGCCCTCCCTCCCTTCATGCCTAACCCCTTCATTCAAGCTCCTGTCCTTCAAACAGAAAACCCCACATCTTTGTCATTATCATCATTCAGGAATCAGTCACATGTGCTTTTGAAGGGGGCACTGACATATAGTTATTTATTTATTTACTTTGCTGAACATCTGACGAACATCTGCTCCTGCCTGGTTTGCACGCGGGCTGACCGAGAGGAGGCGTCTTTGTCTTCCAGAATATTTATTTGGACATGCTTCCACCAGGATTTCACATGCTTGCTTGGGATGAAAGGCAATTCATGTACCAGTTAATAACACATTATGTGTATCGTCATTCTCTCCAAATCGATATCACGGACATATCCCAGGCCAGTGAGAGACCTCTGGGAATTTTCACAATCAGTTTATAGCGTGTGTCCAGGAACAACTGGAGCCGTGAAAGCGCCCAAAGCACACCATATACTTAAAGATAGATCCTTCAGGCACATGGTTTCAGTTTGGCCCGTATATAATTTCTTTCCCCCTTACAGTTCGCGTTTTATGTCATCATAACTGTCAGGTGTTGAGCTACCATGTAAACTCAGATTGTGATATCACCAAACTTCCTTGAGCTGTGAGGCCAAAAGCGATGGTGAGATGGTGAAAAAGCAGAGAGAATCAAACAGGGAGTTCCAGTCATTTATGAAATCCAAACCAATCACCTTTAACAACTTAAAATTAATTTTTTTTTATAATAATGACAGATTGGCTCATTTTCAACACATACTGGTAAAAGGGAAAACAGCAGTCTATTTGACAGCGGGAACAAAGAGTGCATAGATTTAGTCCTCTCCTAATTATGCTTTTCCATACTCCTCTTTTTAGATTACAGAGACAAACACTAGCAAAGATTGAAGTTGAAATTAAATAAATTTCTGGTAATTGCAGCTATTATCATTAATGACAGGCTTCAGGGCTTTTTGTATGTTGTCATAAATGTGAAATGTGGGAGGTATGATCTAAGCGTATTGTAATGCACCGTACATTGTTGTCATAATTGTGTTGCCATAAAACACATTAACCTAGCATAACAAAACAAGATAAACATATAGTTGCTATAGGCACAGTCAGCCCACACAGCTTGATACAATAAATAAGGAACGGTATGACAGGATCATTTACTTTCTTTCAGCACAATCACAAGATAGCTGCTCAAATTATCCCCATCCTGCACTGTAGCTTATTAAATATCACTGCTTGATAAATGTTCCCTTGAGGAGCAAAGAAAACAAGCACTGGAGATGTTTTTCCTTCTGTATGGCTCTACAAAGCCTACATTCAGAGGGAGGCTTTGAATGCACTTTTGCTAAACGCTGTAGAAACAAATCAAAGCTGTTGCCTTCTGAGAGTGATTGTAGTGGAAGCTTTCGCTCATGAATCAATTCTGTTATCAAACTGTACTGTTATCAAAAGAACTCTGGTACAGGTTTGAATTTTTCATTTTTTCAAAGATGAAAGAGAATTCCAACATAGTCACTGCCCAGCCCTCAAGTGGGTTTGTAGAGACAAGCTGTGGGTTGATCTGGAAGACCCCACCATCTCCACATACCTCCATGGACATGACATGCTGCTTTCCATACATTACATTCTACTTCACCACAAACCAACCTACAGACCTGACATACTGGGCACTGCACACACAGATCACATACTACACACAGCCACAGCCCTCATTGCCCCACCCTGACTACAGTGATTTATACACAGAATAGAATAGGCTGACACATGCAATTTTACTACATGTCTTCAAGTATCAAGTATTTCTTACACAAGGTATTTCTTGATTATGTCGGTCATTGACGGTTTAGGCCACAGCGTATGAGTGAACAGTTGAAGAGACAGAGAGACAGTGTGTGTGTGTGTGAGTGAATGAATGTGTGACTAAATGAATAAGTGAGTGTGTGTGAGACTGTGCTGTAGGCATGACATGCATCACTATAAGGGCAAACGTTATGGTTCTATTAGCGCCCTTGTTTATGGAGTGTCTGCTTTGCCCAAGAGTTTGCAAGCTTTCCCTTTTCTGTGTTCCACCTTTGAAGTTGCCATTGCCATTTAGGTGAAGTATTTCAGGGTCAGGGCTGCCAAGTCCACATCTGCGGCAACATCTTTTGGCCGCTCATCAAATGTGTTGCTGTCTGGAATAAACCTGTTCAAGAAAGACAGGAGCCATAACAATATTCACTGTGTGTGTGTTTGTGTGTGTGTGTGTGTGTGCCTGTGCCTGTGCCTGTGTGTGTGTGTGTGTGTGTGCATGTGTGTGATTGTACGCATGTATGTGTGTGTGACAGAGAGAGAGAGAGAGTTGTAGGTGAATGCGAATATTGCGTGTCTGTGTGTGAGTGTGTGTTTATGTCTACAAAGCCAGTTCCTACACACGTTTCTACAAAGCCAGAGTTTTTTTCTCCTTTATTGCTTTTTTTTTCTTCTCAGATCCAACATTTTCACATCTCACCCTTTTATGACATCATGGAAAGAACTGAAGTGAGTGGAGCAGTCTTAGCACCACTCTGGAGAGACCGCTGGTAACTCTCACATGAAATGTTCCCTACTTTTGGATGCTCTGAGGTTTGTATTCTCATAAACTCTGGATTTGATGATATGCCAATCCTAAGTGTGATTTTGCTGTCCCACATCCTCTGGGGAGAAATAATTATTACACTGTAACATTTCTCAAAAACAAAACAATTTTCTTTTACCTCCTGAACTTTAAATGCATTTGGTGGTGTATGTTCATTGCAAGTTACTGGCAAGTTATAAGATTTTTATCTTATTTGATAAAAGAATATAAGCCAATGTCGGGCGGATGTCAAGCACAACTTGGGCGTAATGGGCATAGACAGTTTAGTGTGACCAATATGCAAATATATTCTCTGATACCCTTCCAAATTCTTGGTGCCAGTCAGCATATTAGATTAAATGTAGAAGTTTAAATGATTGTCATGGATGTATTTTTGACTATAACAGATCACATTTTTAACATTACTTCAATAATTAGTATCTTAGTACGGATAAAACACACTGGCAGCATATATTTAATTTCCTTTTCAAATAACTCTCCAGTTATGTGATGCTTGATTTATTTTCTTTTGAGTAAATTGTAGTTTACTAAACATTTTTTATTGAATCAGAATCAGATCATGTTTTCAAAAGAAATACATTCCCATGTAGTGCTGCCCAATGTATTCATCTCATGAAGAAATCATTTAATCAGGAAATGATGGCATTTATCTTTGCCAACTCTGAGTCTTGAATAATGCTGATTTTTGCCTCTAGATGGTTGATTTGCTCACTCTGAGGCAGGTGGTAACTAACTGGTTCACTGTGCCAGTGCTGCCCTCGACTCACGATTAGAAGCTTGCTTTTTTTGGAGACTTGAGCCATCTAAACTGGCATGGAAGAGTGCATGACCACACTTCTAGCTTATACCATAACATTCCTATGAATCCCGTGAGAAAACAGGCAAACAACAAAGAACACATGGAATTGACTTTGTCACGTTACAAATCCTGCAAAACTGTTCCAGTTGTTTCTGTTGGCTGAGATGCTTTTTTCATTATTTTTAAATGTCTGAAAGTGCCGATACTTGAAACTTATGAGAACAGTGTAGTGCTCAAGCAAATTTGTGCGTGTGTCTGTGTGGTGTGTGTGTGTGTGTCTGTGTGTCTGTGTATGAATGAGAGAGAGAGAGAAAGGAAATGTCCAAGTGCTCAGACAAATTTCAATCCCAGTGAAGATCAACACAAACTAAAATCTTGTCAAACGTGAAAAAATAAACCATGGAAAACTGTGTGTGAATTAAAGCTGTTCAATTTGGCAATGAGAAGCACAAATTCTTACACCTCTCACACTAATGCCTTGGAGCATTTTTGAAATTCAACAATATTTAAGATCTGTTTATTCATTGTGTGCTTTCAGCAAATAGAGCAACACAGCCACCTAATGGTAGGCTAATTAGAACTTAGGGTACAGCCAGACACACCAAAGAAAACAGTACTATATGATAAAAAATGTACAATGTATTGGGGAGGTTGTGGGGGTTCCTGCAGGGAGGACTACTTTGGTCTTTTCTGTCATTTACCCAGTCATATAGTTTTCCTGTAGTGTGTGTGAGAGTGTGTCGAGTGTGTGACGGTGTGCTATTATCACAGGTTATTGTGTGTATGAGTGGACATCTAAGCCTTAAAAATGAGAAAACAGGAATTCTTCATAATATTAAGGCTAGTGAACTTCGAGATGAAAAGACAGCGTGAGGACAGGGATGTGTGGCGTGAGAGCATCTGAGACCTGCTGTGTGTGCCTCATGCTCAGTGTGTGAGACTTAAGGGCCCTGATTTATCATAATCAAAATCATCAGTTTTAGCCTAACATATGTGTACACAGACACAACCTAAGCCACCACAAATGGTTGCTCTCTAACTCATGTTGCACAGACAACCGAAGAGACATTACATTACATTTCATTTACATTTACATTTACATTTACATTTACATTTACATTTACACAAAAAGAGGATAAAGCTATAACACAATAAAGAGTGCATATTGCTAACATAGAACTGCACTATTTTGAGTTGAAAGTGCAATAGTGTAATAAAAAGTGCAGTATAAAAAGAAATTAAGTATAAGTTGTTCAGTGCATTCCAAAATTTACGCCAGGAGATATTTTTGGAAGAGCTGGGTCTTCAAGAGTTTCTTGAAGGTGGAGAGGGTATCAGTTGAACATAGATGCAGTTGATATAAAGTCTTTCCATATCTTCAGTTCTAAGGACAAAACAATGCCTGAGAAAGGACTGAAAGTCAACAGAGGTATGATTCAGAGACATTCATACATGTGGGCATTATTTGTTTGATTGATTCAAAAATTCAAAGGTAGTGAAATATTGGAAGCGTGCTCTGAAGCACTCATTCCTGTCCGCTAGGTGGCAGACGTAATGTAAAAGTCTTTTGCCCCTTGTCAGAAAACCATAAAGTAAGACGTCAACAAACATTGCGGCGGAATGTAACGTTATCCACGAAAACTTAAAACATCGTCTATCCCCCATTACTGGTCTGATTCTTAAAGTGGCATAGTGTGGTATGAAAATCTCTTTTAAAATCTGAACTTTGCTAAGTTTTATGGGGTTTGGTGAATCTTGAAAGCACACCAACTAAATTGTAGACAAATACTAGCTAGCTAACTGACCTCGTTTTAGACGATTTTATTTAATTTCACAACCGCAAAAAGCATTATGTGTTGAAGTTGTTCTCAATAAACTCATTGTTGTTACATTTTGCAGTCATCAGGATGAGTGCTGGAGACACATCCACTGTGTCAGCAGAAGGACAAATCCTTCAAAGTTATGTTACTAGTGGATTCTTGACCCAGGTGATAACCGAATGTTTTCAGTGTGCAACTATCATGCAACGAGTCCGAATGAGTGATTTTAAACCATGTAACGTTTTTGAATCACTACATCATCTCAACAGGAAGAGATTGATGCCGTTCGAAAACAAGACGTGTTTTCCTCTAACGTGTATAATGTGGTGAAGCTGAACGAAGTTGAGCATGAGAGCGATGAGGTAACGTTAAGGAGCGTAGGAAGGATGGAGCATTAACGCCAGCATGTATTGTAGTTTCTAAATCTAACCTTAACTCCTGGCTATGATTTTTTTCTTCTGCTTCCAGAGAGAACTTCAACTGGAATTGCTTAAGTTGGATAAGGAGTTTGCTGATGTCTCTCACAATCACTACCTGAGTGAGAAAATCCTTTGGTTTTTTTCCTTCTGAATCAGAGAAAGTCTTCCAAAGTTTTGCTCTTTTATGATGAAATGTACACCCTGGTTATTCCAGTTCCAGTGGCAGTGTGTGGTAACCTGGTGGTAACATTATGTCTAGGTTGGCACCTTGCATGGCATTTCTGCTCTCAGTGTGTGTGTTTGTGTGTGTGTGTCTGTCTGTCTGTCTGTCTGTCTGTCTGTCTGTCTGTCTGTATGTCTGTGAATGTGAGAATATGGAATTGTTCTGGCTTTTGGGTGCTGTGAGGAGTAGAAAGTGTCAATATAAATGCAGTCCTCTCAGTAGGCTAACAAAATGTGTATGTTTTGTGTTTTGTCAGACCCCAGGATTGATGCGCTTCAGAGGTTTAACTCTCACCTCCAGAGGTTACTCCAGGAGCACATCAGCTTAAAGAAGAGGCTAATGAAGCCCCTGGCTGACCAAAGCCTACCCATACACGCAGACATGCATAGGTGAGCTACTTTTCAGTAATCCTAAAAGAAGCTATGCATAATATTTTTAGGTTAAACAGCAGCAGAATGTAAAGAAACAGCAATATTGTTGTCAGAAACACCTAAGCATCTTGTGTTGTCCAGATGTCCATTGAAGTTTGAATGCAAATCAACTAGCTTTGGCCCAGCTCTCCCCTAATATCACATGCTAATGTTACCACGTGTGGCTGCTGTTTTGAGTCAATACAAGTCTGTGTCCGACATGATTTCAGACCAAAAAAACAAAGTTCCACAGGGATTACACATATCAGCATTTTAGGGCTCTGTGTTTGCGTTATCCAGTTGTTTGACATACGTTATAATAGAATATAAGATATTTGCTGGTCTTCTCTTTCACAGAGATGTGGTGGACCTCGTCAGTTTGGTTACAGACTTCATGGCGAACCTGGACTTGAAGATAAAGACAGTGCAGTCCATTCCAAACACTCAGGAAGACATTAACAAGCTGGTGCGTTTCTGTTCTATTATGTCTGAAGATCAATTAAAAAGATGGACAGGGCTTTTAAATCATTTTTTTCATGAATACCAAAATATTGAAAATGTCAACTTCAGACCTGCCAACCTGTAGCAGCCGTGCATTTGACACTGAAATATGCGGATAAATGCCACTTAAAAGTACGCAAATCTCGTGAGTTTGCCTTATTTGAAATAAGATTGTAAGATTGCCTTCTGAAAAAGTTTAGACCAATCATAGTGCTGCTTTGCAAAGATAAACAGTCTGGGAGGGAAATTTAAAACTGAGATTATAAATTAGGTTAAATTAGTTGGAATGATGGCCTGGCGTTAATGTTGCAGTGTATTCACAAGATGGGTAGTTATTGTCTATGCGTAAAACGTTGCTTTTGAAAACTAGCATGCCTAATGCATGAAGAGCACCCCGGTTTATAGCTGCCACAAGTTAACGAAAGTAAGCTAAAACTAAATGGAATGTTAATCGGGCAGTTTTTTTCATAAACCTTTGGACAGGCAAACTGCTCATATCAGTGACGGAGGTTTTCTCTGCAGTCAAACTTGCATCACAAAAACAGCCCAATGCCTATCGAATGTCATGACTTCCATGTACTTTGTAGTCTGCAGACGGCGGTGCTGGTATTGACATTTCATGAAACGCAAACATGTAATGTCCCTTTTGAATATTTGGAGACAGCAACATAAATGGCAATAGGCTACTTGTTATAGTTGACAGATTCAGATTTTTCCAGAAAAAGCCTCTTGGGTGTAGACAGACTAACTGCTCCCATTGCAGTTCTACTTGGCTCTGGTCTAGATTGTCAAGGATTGGAATGTTAAAGGAACAGGACTAAACAATAAACAAGTTGAAACTGTCAGGTGTGTATTTACAATGGTTTGTCAGCCAATGTGTTTGTGTTTTATCCGTCTCCCCCAGAACATGTCCATGGCCCAGCTCTTGACCCTGGTGAAGGAGGTGGAGGCCCTCCACCAGCAGGTTCTTCAGTGGAGGGATAAGCACCAGGGATCCAATACAGACAAACAGGCCCTGGATGATGGCTGGGCAAAATGATGCCTTAATACTTTTACTTCTGTAGATCACTTTTGGTGCACTTTTTTCCCCCTCAGTAATGCATATGTTTGTGTTTCACATGACTAGTAACCCATATTCTATGGATTAAAACAGAACTTCAGCTAAGATTCCCATTAGAGAAAAAGCATTGAGTTTAGGGCTTGACATAATCCATGTAGAGGAAACTGACTTTTATTGTTGCAGACCAAATTTGATGCCACTTGTTTTCACTAGGGTTATTTGGCTGTAAGATTATAAAAATGTGTGTGTGTGTGTGTGTGTGTGCGTGCGTCTGTATGTGTATTTACAATAAAATTAAGATAAACAGATTAACGTGCTTGTCCTTACTTGTGTGAAAGGAATATTTCATTGTTGAATGTTCTAGTTTTCTTCAGAAGCCTTTTTGGATGAAAGGTAAAACGTCTTCGAGCCGAGCAAAAAAGAAGCCCACTTGCCCACAATTTAACACTATTATCTACCATGACCTTAAAATATAATGTCCTACTTTAATTGTCTTGAATAAAAACACATGAAAGTATATCTATTAAATGAACAGATCAAGCCTGTCACTTCTGGTCATCCACTTGGCATGTTCTAGTGGTTAAAGTAGACAGGATGCAGACAACCTTTGATGAACCTTTCTTGAGGTATGTACATTCTGCAAAGAGTATTGAAGTCTCATATGAACTGCATATTGGGTTTCTGTATGCTTTGCTCTCTGTCTCATCAAATCCCTGCGGCAGGGGTCGGCAAGTAATTTAGGCCACGGGCCAGATTTGTTTTTGTTTCGCCACTAGGTGGCGGGCCAGAGCCCGGCCAACGGCTGAGTTAACACCCTGCAGTAAGAACCCCCAAAGTGTTTCTTTTCACGAGCATCCGTGACCACCACCTCCGCCGCAGCGGCTGCCTCGCCATCATCTTAATTAATTTTAGTTTGCGTAAACGTGCTACATTGAGTTATGCCAAAATGAAATATACTGTTTTGTTAAACAATTAGAATGATTGGTTTCTTTGTTCTGAAGCAAATAGTTTAATGACTGACTGGAGTTTAAGTTAAACTTAAAGCCACTGCTAGTAAGAGGGTCATGCAACTTTTCCTTTTAAGTTTTCCTAAAATACAGCGCAGATTCAAAATTGCAAATCCTGTCTCTGGTGTTCTTTTTGTTAACATCAGGTGTCTTGCAGTGGCGTGGCGTGGAGAAATTCTGCAAGAAGTAAGATAAGATATGCTTAACTAACTCGTGTTTTCTCCCACAGACCACTATGACATTTAGCACACAAAATTCCTCAACATAACAAGGTTATGGCTCCTTATTTCGTAAAAAAATTAATAATGTTTATGGTGGGCAAAAATTCAGAATAAAATCTGTTTTGAGTCGGCACACCGTGTTCCAGTACATAACATATCTTTATGTGTATGTGCAGTATTTGATACTCAGATATAACTTCTGCAGAATCTTACTTGATAACATACTTATAACGGTTGTCAGGGCATGTACAGCAGCGTTTAATGTAATGTAGCAAGACAACATTGTTTCTGATTAATATTCGCTGTTTCCTGAGGGTTGGGCATAAACTCACAGACGTAGGCCTGTTCACTCTTGCATGTCTTCAGCCTTTGGAGTAGGCCCATAGCGCTACTCGGTACAAACGTAATTCTCCTCCTTAAAACTCCTAAAACCCCCTTTCCCCATCTCTCGCATTGATCTGCCATCTGACTTAATTTTAAGTTGTTGATGAGACCGGAGTTCGGTAAAACTGTTTTTCCACTTGGACGTGACAGGAGTGTGTAATACTGTGTTTCACCACAGAGCCTATTAGGCGACATCGGAGGGGCGCTATTTCACTCATTACAGAATACTGACCCAGGCAAGGCAGGAATCACAGGAGGCGGAATAATAATAAAAAAGACGTGCTCGGAAGAAAACATGGAATCAGCTGGAGGGTCAATGAAAATCGGACTTTGCCGACCCGTGCCCTACAGTGTGCATGGGGTTGTGTTACAATGCTCCTGACCTCTACACAACAACAGCAAAATTTAAACTATGTTTATGAGTATTTTGTTATATAATTTCAATGCATATTCAGCAGCTGAATATAAATTGGATAAAGTAAAAATCTCATGGCCCATCTTTACCATGCCCCTTTTTTGCATGAAGCAGAAATGTCCCCGGAAAGCAGACTAGTTCTGTTTTAATATATGAAAGAAATGTTGGCAGAAATTCAGAATAACACAACCTGTGAAATGGGATGGCAACTGCTTCACAGTCAATGCGTGTTACGTATCAGAACCACTGGGTGGCAGAATAGAATCACAATTCCTTCGTAGCCATTTGGATTTGTCTACTAAACTCATTCCCTTTATATTTCGAGTGTTAACTAGAAATATTAAAAGTGGTTTAAAAAACACATCTTCCTAATTAGTCTCATTACACAAGTGAAAGGTAACAATAAATATTGTAATGTTGCGACTTTAATAGCCAGTCCATACGCGCATGTCAAATGGCCTTTGAGAATTCAAACAATTGAACAGGTGTTCTTGTGTGGGAGCAAAGGTCAACTTAGTTTTTACGTTAAACAACTATTTGCCTATTTAGTTTAACTCTGGGTTAACTATTAGTCATCCACATATGATTCAAACGTTTTTTTCTTCCCCACTCGCATTATCTGTCTCGGTGGATTTGTTCTCATCACGGCACCTGTACAGGTGAACGCATGGACAGTCATCCACAACTTGTAAAAGGTTACCACAGGGCTGCTGCTGTGGTATCAGTTGGAGATTAAGGACTAATCTATCTGTCCGGGAATTTGGTGTACTCGGTAAAAAATTCCCCTCAAATGCAGTCCTTTGACAAGTAGCCCACTACATGAAATTACCTCTTTCTTCAGACCTTAAATAGGTTTCTCGTTTTAAAAGGCTTAAAAAGAGCTAACGTCATGGCGTGCGTACGGGTGGCTGTCCGAGTTCGACCCCTGAACAAGAGGTTGGTAATCTAAAGAAATGTCAATCATAGCCTAAGTATTTGTTATTAACAAACTGTTACGGTAAACGGTGGAAAGATCTCTGTTGGCTATAGTTTTTTTCATGATTTGTTTGATTTTTACAACGCTATCATGTCAACAAATGAGCCTAACGTTAGTTTGGTTAAACATTTGTCAACCTAGTGTGAAATAATTACATTTCACTGTCTTCCAGTTACTGGTAGATCCAATGGGTTGCACTGTCATTGAGTAGACCAAAGCATACAAAGTCACCTACTATGCTTTAGTTATCAAATGTATTCGAGCAGTCAGACCACTTCCCCACATAATGAAACTCTTACTCGCACTGTTAACTAGGCATAACGCTACTCAGTGTTTGTTTGTTTGTTTTGGAGGTGGTGAATTGGGACTTTTATAGACTTAACAATGAAAAGAAATTGACATAGATTTAGCCTCTGAAAAATGTTATGCCATAGAGTGCTCATTAATTTAGTAGGCTTATGGGTTAAACAATATTGGCAACTTCTAATATGAGTGTCTTAATGATGGATTACTGGTTGTGTGACAGCCCACCTTATGATGGGCTGTTTTTTAACAACCAAAAACCATCTTTCAGAGTCCACGTGGCTAGTTTGGTTATGTATTAATTTGTACATCTTGTGACTGCACGTGACCTTTATTTCACAGAGAAAGAGACTTGTCCTCTAAGGTTATTATTCATATGGATGGAAATAAGACGTCTATCTTCAGTGTTAAGGTGAGTCCTCCTTTTATCTAGCACTTCAAACATCAAGGTTTTTTGTTAAATCATACTTCAGATGTCCAACATCTCTTTGAGCTTCTCCAATTTGCTATTCGCTGCTATATTAGTTGATGTCTGTATTATTGATGCAGGCACTCTACAGCTGAACACTGCAAATGTGGTTGTTCACTCTGATCCCATTCAAAACTCATTTATTTTATCCTCTCAGGATATTCTTATGAATACATCAGAAGAGAAGACAAAATCATTCACCTATGATTTTTCGTATGACTCAAGCGATGCTAAGAAGCCCAACTTTGCAACTCAGGATAAGGTACAAAGAAGTTTCATACTCAAAAACAAAAAACCTGTTTTATTATGTACATACAATGATGAATAGAGTGGACGTATTCCATCAGTGTTATAAAAATTGTAATGATGATTAAAATATATTGATTTTAATCAGGAATTTTGTTCTGTAAGACTTATATAAACTGAATATAACAGCGTCTCCTCTCTCTTAGGTGGACCTAATTAGGGTTTAGGATTTGTTGATCAATAGTAAACAGCTGTATATGATTATTTTACTACAGTGTATTTGTTTACAGAATTTCAATATGCAGTCCATATGAGGCTTTATCTCAAAATCATGAAGATAATCCCCTCCTGTGATCCTCATTGAATCCTTATTGACTAGCTGTGGTATTATTTCTTTGATCCATGGAGGTCTCTCATCAGTTACAAAGTCACCACTGTCTGCCAATGCTGCTGCTCAACTTGTATCCAAACTTTTAATTACAAGCCATCAGATGTGGTTGTCCCATTGTGTGGCAGTAATGACCTCAGGTCAGTGCTTATGGGCTAGGCAGATTAAACTGTGATGTGATGTGCAGACGACGACGGCGTTAGCAGCCCTTAGAGTGTTTGTGTGTGTGTGTGTGGCTGCAGAGCCCGGCTTGATACCCAGGGGCTACCTCTAATTAGACAGTGTGATTTATGCTCTCAGGTCACTGTGCAGTAGCAACAGCAGCAACTACTGCATGGTGACATGTCAATCAATGACACAGAGGAGCCTCTGAAGAGCTCTGAATCCTTATATCCATGTAGCACAGCAAGCTAGTGTCTGGTGGCAGGGCTAGATGCAGAAGAGAGTAACCCATGTTACTTCCTCTGATCACACATTAGCTGGTCCTCTTCTTTCATCCAGTTTCATTTTCCTCCATGTCTCCCCCTCTTTTATTCCTCTTTCTTTCTCTCCCCCCACTCTCTTCTTCCCTCCCCCGCACGTCTCTACTCTCGGTGTGCTGTGTCATTATGTCTAGAGCTCATCTTGCTACACAGCTCTAATGGTGTGCTGTTCCATTACCAGGCTTCTCTGAACATCAGCCTTTGTTGCTCTTCTGTTTGCAGGTTTTCACAGACCTGGGTCATGATGTTCTGGATGCAGCCTTTGAGGGTTACAATGCATGCATCTTTGCCTACGGCCAGACTGGTTCAGGAAAGTCTTACACTATGATGGGCACCGCTGTAAGTGTCGAAGGCCTTAGCAGTCATTAGATGAGCTCACTCCCTCTCTCTTGCACTCTCTCTCATTTCTCTCACTTCTCCCTCCCTCTCTCCCACTCACTCACTCACTCACTCACTCACTCACTCACTCACTCTCTCTCACACTCTCTGTCTCTCTCTTGGGTGTGCCCCCCCCCTTCTTGCCCTGCTCAATAGAACTCAAATCAATTTGCTTTAGTGGCATGACCATTTTTGTACAATGTTGCCAAAGCTAGATAAAATAGAAATAAAAACAAGAGAATAAAAAACAGCAATGAACAATGGGTCTGGCGAGGAACACAAATATGAATACACATGAGTGCAGGTTCGTGCACATCAAACAGTTCAACAGTACCGTAAAAGTTGTACACACAGTCATGTCATGGCAGGCTCTCGTTAACTGTCCAGCCAGAGGTACCCCTCTCTAAGTATTATAACCAGTTTGTCAATGTTGTGTGATGAAACTTTTATTTACCTTTATTTAAAATGTGTCAGTGAAGGAATACCTCACTAGTCATGTGCAGTGACCACAAAAGTATTGATCTATGACTCTTTTTTTTATGTGCTGCCTCTTGCTGGCTTGCTCACTCACTCTCACACACACACACTTGTTCTTACATCTGTGCTATCTCGACCTGGCTTCTTCTCGATTCTGTTTCTCTTTGGATGATGTGCACCATAGGCTGCCAGTGATGAGGTCCTCTCACCTCTACCAGCTGCAGATGGGCTCCATCTTCAGTGTCAACTCGTGTGTGTGTGTGTGTGTGTGTGTGTGTGTGTGTGTGTGTGTGTGTGTGTGTGTGTGTGTGTGTGTGTGTGTGTGTGTGTGTGTGTGTGTGTGTGTCTCTCTCTCTCTCTCTCTCTCTCTCTCTCTCTCTCTCTCTCTCACTTCTAATCGGAAAATGTAATGAGAGCAGCAAACCCCCCTGCACCCCCCTTTCCCTCTTCTTCCCTGCCCATCAGTGCAGAGTGAACAGGAGTCCCGTGAAGCTAATGAGATTTCTGCCTGTGTACCGGGAGACTTGTGCAAGGTCATCACGGCAAGCACATCGTCAACGCGCTTGATAATCGAATCAGTCCTTCTTAATATTCGTGCACTCCCGTATGGTAATTAAGAGAAGATGAGTCACCCAAATTATAAAACGACAGAACACCTGACTGACACTCTCACACACTCTCTCTCTCTCTCTCTCTCTCTCTCTCTCTGTGTTTTTCTCACTCATGCCAATACATAGAGTGTTGCAATTTGTCAAAAAATGCTCAGAGCAAGATGCTGTGACTGTTAACTTCATATGATGTCAGAATACTGACAGAGATGCATGTGTGTGTTGTCTCAGCCCTCCTGTAGATAAAACTGAATGGAATCATAGAGAGTTGTGCTCTGGTACACATAAAAGCGTGCACAAATGCACAAGGAACTATTTTGATTCACTGTATTTTTTTTTAAATGAGGGTAAATTATGTGCCATGGTTAGCTGACATGTGACTAAATTAACTTCACTGCTCACAGTTAGGAAGAGCAATAACATGTTTTTATTTTGAGAACATATTTTTTCCTCTGTCACATTCTGTTCCATTTTCCACATCTTTATCTGCATTAGGTCTGATAACCCAGCTGTTCTTGCCTTATGAGTACGATGACTCATCTAGCTACCAGGTAGAGGGCACCAGTTATTGATGTGGCCTCACAGAAGCATTACTCCCTATTTATCAACCATATATCAGGTGCTCTCAAATCCATTCAGTGCTTCAGTGCACTTATTTGGGCATTTTTTTTCATGAACGTATAAGCACAAGTTGAGTCTGTAGCTGCAGCTGTTGTTAGTAATGACACTATTCTGTGCTATGTTTTAGACTATGTCATTATGAGACATGATCAACTTTTCTGGTATGGGATATGACTTTTGGAACGCTAACCATACTTTACAGTTAAAACTTTAGGCTGTCCACCTTGTAAAGTCTACCAAGGACTCAGGACCGCACCAGTCTTTTTAATCCCTCCACACGTAGGTCTGTTTTTAGAGAAGCACAGGACAAACTGTCCGTGCCCATCCCATATTTCTGCATCAAAATATCAGCCTCTGCCATCTGCCAGGTGTTTGAAAGGCAGGGAATCACACGGGCATTTAGAATCCCATTTGGGCCTATTACAGCTAACATCTTGAGTAGTAAAGTGGCAGCATGCTTGGTGTAAGGGCAAAGTGACACCGAGACAATCATCTAGTCTCCGCAGCCCTGCTGAATGGAATGATAAGTGCGTATGTTGCCTATTGAATGCACACATTTGAAAGTTCAGAGTTTCCAGACTATAATTCCAAGTTGGTTAGATAGAATCAACGTAAGAAGAACTTTGACATGTATGTGACTATTATTTTTTTATGATTCTCTGACTTTGTGTGTGTTTGCTCTCATGGTTAGGATGATGTTGGCCTGATCCCTCGCATCTGTGAAGGCCTCTTCAGTCAGATCGCAGAACTGTCCCAGACTGAGCACACCTCCTTCCACACGTCGGTCAGGTAAGCAGTAGAGGTCAGGGAGGGAGGCAGGAGAGGGCACTGGAAAGTTCCACCGTGCACCTCTATGTAGCAGTTGGGGTCAGGAAAGAAATAGATGTTCATCTCTGCTACCCAGGTAGCCATTTTTTAAAGCTGCCTGACAGAAAGCATGAATCAAAGCCCACCTCTCCAGCTGATGGGGAAGGGGAAAAATGGAGTTTCGGCGCTCAGTTACCTCTACTCAAGGGTAATGTCAGAAAAGACCTCCATTTACAGCCTGCAGAGTGCGCTCTCTCTCTCTCTCTCTCTCTCTCTCGATCACACTCACACACACACTCTCTCTCTTTTTCGATTATTCTGTTTTCCTGGCAGCTTGTCTGCTCTCAGGGGCACTCTTATTTAGCGGCTCCCTCTAATTGGTAACAAACGAGAGGGGAGGTCAGCCTGGCTTGGCCAAAAGTGTGTTTCTCTCTCGCCCTCTTTACCTTCCTCATTCTGTCCTTCCATTTTTTCTTTCTCTGGTTATACCTGTTTATCTCTTTCTTACTCTTTCACACTCTCTCCCTCTCTTTCTCTTACACTGTCCCTCTTTCTCTCTCTCTCTCTCTCTCGTTCGTTCCTCATGGTGGACACCTGGCACACACTCCACATGTGCATCCGTCAGCCAGATCAGCCACCCACCCACTGGTGCACTCTCCTCCCTGCCCACTAAGGTGAGGCTTGGCTTGGCTCGGCTGGGCTCGGCTCAGCTGTGTCCTGGCTCCTCTGGCTCTGGGTTTGAAAAACATTCAGAAATGTGCTGGCTGCCTTCTGTACCCACCCTAGGTCAAGACAGCAAAAGAGTGTGTGTGTGTGTGTGTGTGTGTGGTGTGTGTGTGTGTGTGTGTGTGTGTGTGTGTGTGTGTGTGTGTACGCATGGGTAGATGGGTGTAGTCGTCCTCAGGTAGCGTTCCCTCGCTGTGAAGATGGATGACAGTATGGAGGCAGCAC
Organism: Tenualosa ilisha; assembly: GCA_015244755.2. Lineage (NCBI taxonomy): Eukaryota > Metazoa > Chordata > Actinopteri > Clupeiformes > Clupeidae > Tenualosa > Tenualosa ilisha. The sequence continues at coordinate 4,426,989 of PYXC01000133.1, read as the reverse complement.
CCAAAGGAACAGGCCTCTTCTCTCCACCAGCTGACAGGTCACACTCTAACAAACACTGTTGGATTGATCTGGATTGTTTTATTTTTTCCTCCTTTTTATTTATTTATAATTCATAAAGGCTATTTCTTTCTTTCTTTCTTTATTTGTTTGTTTCCACTGCTCAGCGGGTAGTGGCATATCCAGAGCTCTGAGAGTGTTTGAAATTCCAGAGCCTCATCGCAGTAGACCAAAGCAAAGCAAGCAGCAGCCTCCACACACTCGGCCCCACTCCGCTGTTTGAGATGACGGCCTGCTGGGCAGGACTCTAATGCTCTGCAGAACCATTAAGATCCTTTCAGATCACATTCTTTGCCAAGTCCAATGTGTGCGAGCCATTTGTTTAATGCCTATTAGACTTGAAATGGGCCTTTTTAATGACAATATTTCTCCCTTTATCAGATAATGGAGCTATTCATCTACGCTTGTTGTTTTATGTTATGATCAATTCTCTGCCCTCCTTGGCATGTCACACTGACATTTTTTTCCACAGATGTTTTCATCAAGGAAATTATTGAAGAAACCAATTCAACAACCAACTCTGTTGAAAAGATTCAACATTAGTGTGACAGGGGGCTGTCAAGGAGTGCCTAGGATTGGACTTGTGCAGAGACACTTTGGATAAAATCTGGAGTGATTAATTCCTAGCCCATATTTCATGGGCGACTTTGTACTCTCTCTTCGTCTCATCTCATCACGTCTCTTCCCTCCTCTTGTCTCACTGCTGTCAGCTATCTGGAGATCTACAATGAACGCGTGCGAGACCTCTTGGGCAGGAAACCGTCCGAGGGCAGCTGTCTGAGAGTGAGGGAGCACCCCAGAGATGGACCGTATGTGGAGGGTAAATCTAAAACACACACACACACACACTGACCATATAAACAGTACTGCAGTCATTCTTTTGTCCTTGGGTGCATGGTCACCTTTTTCTTTGTATGTGAAATTATGCAAGAAACCGACTGCTTATTTGTGTGTGTGTGTGTGTGTGTGTGTGTGTGTGTGTGTGTTGTGTGGTGTGGTGTGTGGTGTGTGTGTGTGTGTGTGTGTGTGTGTATGCACGTGTGTATGCGCGTGTGTTGCAGGTCTGTCCATGCAGCAGGTGCAGAGCTTCAGTGATGTGGAGAGGCTGATGGAGAAGGGCAACGACAGTCGTACCACGGCCAGCACCGCCATGAACGAGACCAGCAGTCGCTCCCACGCCATCTTCACCATCAACTTCAGACAGGTTACACAAATCCTGTCAAAGCATTTGTCATGGCACAGTTACAAACCAGTGTCCCTACACAGTGAAATCCCTATCATTTGTAATGAATGCCACATGTATATTAATAAGTAATATACAATATAAACATCTAAAAATGTTAAAGAAATTAGAATAAAATCTAAAAATGTCATATTAAGTCCTTACGGCCAGACAGTGTGTTCCAGGCAGGAGAGGGGGGCGGGGCAGATAGAAAAACTTGGGTATGGTTGAGCAGAAGCAAGGGCTCTGATTGACTCATCATTCTCATGTCCTGAGGGCAAAAACTCTCCTTCATCCTTGAGGTCTTGCAGGCCACATCCCCGTACCTCCTTCCAGAAGGCATCTGTTTGAAGGGTGGGTGGGATCTTTGATGATGTTGCACTGTGACGGTAGATGTCTGCCTGTAGAGGGAGAGGTGTTCCAGTGATCTTTCCAGCTGTTCTCCCCACTCTCCGCAGGCATTTATCATCCTTAGCAGTACTGCAGTACCCATAATACACTCTCTATGACACAGCTGTACAAGTTAGTGAGGATCCTAGGTGGCATGGCAAACTTCTTCAGCCTCCTTAAGAAGTAGATTAAGATAGTAGAAGCTATTAGGATATCTTGAGAGTCCATGTGAGGTAATCACTGATGTGAACCCCCAGGAATTCAAAGCTGTGTGCTCTTTCCAGCACACTCTCCCAGATACTAGATGGGTGGATGCTGTCTCTCCCCTTTCCTTGTGTCCAGTATCATCTCCTTGGTCTTCTCATCGGTTCCAGCGATCAGGCCAGTGGCCGCGGTGTCATCAGCAGACGTACGGATGGTGGTGTTTGTGTGGAAGGCGGCGCAGTCACAGATGTACAGTTTGTACCCCATGGGACTGAGGACGCAATTTTATGAAGTGCCGGTTTCTCGTTGTCACTGCTCAAAGTGAGACTTCCCATCCTGTTAGATAGTGATCTGCCATCTAGTCACACACTGCAGTATTCAAGCCAAGGCTTTACAGTTTGTTTGTGAGTTTATAGGGGGAGGACTGTGTTAAAGGCTGGGCTGTGGTCCGTGAAGAGCATCCTGACATAAGTGGCCTTGTGTTCTAGATGGGAAGGGGCTGCAGAGACACGTCATCCATGACACAGCCAGTGGCACTTCATGAGCAGTCTGAGAGCGAAGAGCTCTGCTCATTGCATTAGTGTTAGAGCACTCAAAACGGCAGCAGAATTTGTTGAGAAGGTGGTGATGCTATTGGTTGTGTTTGTGGCCACACACCTTTGTAGTCTGTGATATGCCATTCAGTATACACTGCTACATGTGCCTGGTGTCATCAATGTAGTCCTTCAACACACACACAAAACACGAACACACTCAGCTAGTCATGGGTACAGAGTATCACATATGATATTCTTTGTAACTCAGTTACTCATAGCTATTTACACAGAATGCCCCCCCACACACACACACTCACACTCACAAATGTTGACTCATAAATAAACACACTGTCACACATATTTGCATACACCCACACTCTATCTACAGTTTGTGCAGAGACCAAATGCATGTCGCCACTGAGGTCTTTTCTCCCTTCCCTATATCTTCCAGGACACATTAAAGACCTTTGCTTTACATGCGTTAAGAGCTTCACAGTCACAGCATGTTTCAGTACTCTGCCCATTTGGAGCACATAAGTCAGAGTTATGTAACATCATGACATGCTGATACGTATGTTGTTTACTGTGTGGGTTATCTGTGTGCATGTATGTGGCTTAATAGTTTGTTGTCAGTAGGCTTTTGCGTGCTCTGAAGCCACAGTCTGAGTTCTTGCTGTTACTGTTTCTGCTTGGCACCCCATGTAAGGCATGGCAGGTTGCTGCCATACTTCTCTTGGCCTTGTGGCTAACACGTGCTTTCAGGATTTTAATTAGCAGTGGCTGTGGTCATGTTTGCTTGTTTTTTTTTTGTTGTTGTTTTTTTTTCTTTTTCTTCTTTTTTTTCTCCACACGTGATTATAGAGGATGTCAAGCATTTCTGTGACTTTTCTACTAAATATGCCCCCAAGGACCTTATTCCTTTCAGAATGACTACCAGTGCCCCTGTCTTGTGCCCCACTCAGCCACAATACTGAGGAACCCCAAGGTCACCCTGTGTGCGTGTGCATGCGTGTGTGTGTGTGTGTTTTCATAGTTACTCTTGGCCCACCATCACTTGAGCAATATGAAAAGAGAAACAACATTCTCGGAGTCATTATGCCATTGCATTTCTGCTTTCTCCTCTCCTCCTAGTTAGCTCATTGGCACAGCCCTTTGGGAAGGCTTCCCAGAACATGAATAGGATTGTTTTTATTAGGCAGGAGTTAGCCCAACCCACCCACCGCCACTTAATTGCTTGTGTGTGTGTGTGTGTGTGTGTGTGTGTTTGGCTCCTAGGCCCGGTTCGATGCGGAGTTGCCCAGCGAGACCACAAGCAAGATCCACCTGGTGGACCTGGCAGGCAGCGAACGGGCAGATGCCACGCGTGCCACGGGCGTCCGGCTCAAGGAGGGCGCCAACATCAACAAGTCGCTAGTGGCACTGGGCAACGTCATCTCGGCCCTGGGTATGACAGGCAGGCCCCACATCCCAGCTAGTGTCATGTCATCACCCCACCCCCACCCCTGCAGTACCCCAGCACCTTACACACCCCCTCACTGACTCAGTCAGCACTTTCATAGCCACAGACATTTGCTCTGAGTGTTGTGAACATTGGCTTGCTGTTTACTCCTCTTTCCTTGAGACGGCTGCAGGGCTGCTGGGCTTGTTTGAGGGGAGCATTTATCATCTTCAACAGGAGGCTTTAGGCTTCAGCTTAATATTGTTTGTACAACAGAAGGTTTTTCTTCTCAATTTTATTTTCATCTACCTCCTAACGCTTTCCTTCCTCCTTTCTTTCTTTGTCCCCTCTCTCCCTCTCTCTCTTTCTCTCCTTCTCTCTCTCTTTTTCTCCTCCCCCCCCCAACAGCGGATGCGTCTGTGTCTGGAGGCTTGAAGACTAAGAAGAAGAGTGCTTTTATCCCCTACCGGGACTCTGTACTGACCTGGCTACTCAAGGACAGCTTGGGGGGAAACTCCAAGACCATCATGATTGCAAGTACGTCTGTGTGTGTGTGTGTGTGTGTGTTGTGTTTGTGACAGGGAACAAGGAGACTCCTGCTATCATCTGAAGACCCTCGCTAGAGGAACTGCAGGTCACCTTCAGGGAAGAAAGTGTAAAGTCTTTGTTTATCAGAGGAGATACTTTTGTGCTTCAGCTGTATTGCTAATTGAAAGAATGTTTTTCACCTCTTCAGTATTATATTGCTATGTCATATCCTATAAATACAAACAAAGAAATCTATGCACACCTACTGACTGTTTACTTAGAACTCATACATATATTAATTGTGCCTGTGAACAAAGGGATATGTCACAGAAAAAAAGAGAAGTAAGAAGTTTCTATTGTTTCACAAGCATCTGGCATCCACAAATGCTTTAATTAGTATGTAGATGGAAGGACAGACAGTCTGACTGATGGGAATGGGGATGGGGATGAGGCTTTAGAATACCTTGTTAAAACAAGCTGATTGCTTCCCCTGAAAGACAGGCAGATTATAGGCATTAGTCCTTTACATGGGGTCCAAGGTGAGGCTAAGGTGATGTGACTGACGAGTCTGCCAATATCCTCAACTGCAGTATTCTCTCATAGTGTCATGAGAAGACCAGACAGAAGGCACATCACATGAATCTTCAACTAGAGAGTTGAATGGAAGGCTACATCAAGTGTAGGTCATAGACATTATCAATTCCTCTCATCAATCCCTACATATTTTTGTGACCATGGTCAATGGGTCTGTCTGAAAGCAACATGGAAATAGACAGCACAGTTTCAAGGTTTATCTAATTCAAATAAGGCACCATAGTATAGGTCACGTTATAGCACTATGTGTTCATAATTGATAAAGAATCAGACTGGTAAACAGGATTGACAATGGCATCACTACTGATAAAGTCCTATTAATCCCACCCTATTTTCAACTATACAATCCAATCACTTATAGTTCTTTGTCAGATTCATGTGCCAATCACAGAGGCATGCTTGCAGAGGTAAGTGTGTAGAAGTGTGTTCAGGTGTGCTGAGGTTGAGGTGGGTGGGACTAGCAGGTGGGGAGAAGTTAACATGAACTGATGGATAAGATGAGCGAGATCTAAACTAGTTGGGAAAAGATGGCCGATAAAGACACAGAGAACTAGCTGGACTCTCACAGTTTGTGTTTTCTCAGTGTATGTTGCATCAGGGTGTTTGTGGGAGAAGTGGGGTCTGTGTTAAGATCTCTCACTGAAGTGATTCTTTGTCCAGAAAGTTTTGTAAACTCTTATCCTAGGCCTCTCTCACACGGTACCTGCTGACACCTGATAGCCCTTAGAATGCATGTGAGGTGCCTGCAGTGCACCTTCTTAAAAAAAAAAAGAAAATCTCTTACCAATTTGCTTTTTAGCCATATCTCCTGCCCACCTGAACTACAGCGAGACGCTCAGCACCCTCCGCTATGCCAATCGGGTCAAGAACATCGTGAACAAGCCAATGGTGAACGAGGATGGCAATGTGAAGATCATTCGAGAGCTGAGGGAGGAGATCGCCCACCTGAAGGCTCTGCTGTCACAAGGAACCAGGGTATGGGCCTTCAGGTCATCTTAGACTGTTAGATGAGCATAATGCAGACAGACGCCATGGTGCTCATGTGACTTTTAGACACAAACCAGTTGGATCTGACAAATTTTTCAGTCAAGCTAAATTCCCGTCCAATCTGTCATGCTTAGAACTTGCTAACCATGGCAGATTCAAGGACGTTACAATCAACGTCCCGGTCTGACCCAAGTGGATTTCTGGCATGTTAGAAGTTGTTTGAAGTTGTCTGCTTAAAACACACTGTGAGTGAGTGTGATTGAAAACAAAGGCCCTGTATCTGCTTGTCTAAGTAAAACAACACATTCTGTTTTGAATATTTGATGCCCAGCTTTGGTCTTGGATCACAATCCTGGTTTTATAGTGAGTTTCTGTTCAGTATTGTAGGTTACATACCTGAGGCCCTATGAAATCTGTTTTATTTTTTATCAAATTGCATTTTGCAAATTGCTTTTTTTTTTTTTTTTGCTGTTTTAGATTTTGGTCTTTTTGACCACTCCTAAACTTCTTTGTCTTGAGGCCCAGTCATGACAGATGTTATTTGGCACAGAGGGCCCAGTCTACATGCTGTCCCTACATGCTGCGGTTTTGCTTTCTCTCACGCAATTGAGCAGAATCCCTCACTCACTTACTCACTCAATGGGGCTATGCACTCCCACTGCACCAAAGTATGTTTTACGGCACAAAAATTGGCAAGTAGTTCTTGATCGAGAAAACTTTTTTTTTCTACCAGTACATTGAGAGATGATGTCTTATCAGGAGGTAGGCTGGGCTCCTCCTGTAGAAATGTTGCACATGTAGCAAGCAGGTATTTAAATTCACATGGTAAACGTGTGCGATGGTCACAGGCTAAGCGCAGCAATTTGGCCAGATTTTGCAAATCGGTGACTTTGGTATAGACTGGAAATCTGGAAAAGGTTGTTTGGGTGGTGGTGGTAGCGTAGTGGTTAAGGAACCTGGCTAGCGTGTAAGTAGCCTGAAAAGTTGTGGGTTCGAATCCCGGCTGCCACCGTTGTGCCCTTGAGCAAGGCACTTAACCCTAAGTTGCTCTAGGGGAGACTGGCCCTGAACAATTGATAGTTGATGAGTTGTAAGTCGCTTTGGATAAAAGCGTCTGCTAAATGCATAAATGTAAATGTAAATGTTGTTTTAAAAACTCAGTTAAAACTCACTTAAAATGTTAACATGCCAAAAAATTGCTAATTCCATACCATTCTGTGTTTAGAGGAAAATTCTGTTTTTATGTCTGGATTCCGTGGCTCTGTCCGTGCTTTCCGCATTGTAGAAAACATGGGGCCCTACATACCCAACAGCTGATTTTGCTCCCTTCACTTTAACTGCCGTTGTAGCACATTGTAGCACACAGCAATGACTTGGTTTCATGTGTGTATATATTTGGGTGAGCTCCAAGCAGTTTGTTTACAGTAGCAACATCTGCACTGTCACAGACAGTAACATCTGCCCTGTCACAACCAGGTGCAGCTTGTTAATTTATTTATTTATTTGTTTGTTTGTTTTCTTTTCCTTTGGGGAAGTTGTTTCTCTCAGCAGCAGGCATGTGGTTTACTCACAGCAGTCTCTCTCTCTTACACACACACACACACACACACACACACACACACACATACACTCATGCAAATACACACACACACACAAAATAAGTCACTTACACACACTTCTCTCTACAGGTGTCCCCAGTGGGCCCCAGACTGGAAGCTAGTGTGGAGGAGAAGCTTCACCGTAACGAGGCTCGGGTGAGTGCTGTGGCTCCCACAGGTGTGCTAGTGTCAAAGGCAGGGTGGCAATCATGCGTCAATGGCTGCCTACACCTGTTGGAGATGTGTTTATTAGGTTTAGTGAAGAAGTGTGTATGTGCGTGTGGGCATGCACCTGTGTTTGTGTGTGTATGAAGCCCTAATGTGATTTTGTCGAATGCTTTTAAGTTCATCCCAGTCATAGAGCTGTAAGCATACATAACCTACCTGTATAGTTTTCTGTGTGTGTGCGTGTTTGAGTTAGTGTGTGTGCATGAACGAGAGAACGTGTGTGTATGTGTGTGTTAGTGTGTGAGGGAGAGAGAGGGAGGAGACGGACAGGGAGAGGAAGAGAGAGACCACTCCCGTTCCCCCATACTGACTAGATGTGATGTTGTTTAAGTAAGAACTGGGCCTGTTTCCCTAAAATCAACAAGCATGCTAGTTTCTTAACAAGACAAGGAAGGGATCCCAACCATTGTTCCCCCTTTGTGTTTGGACACTCCACATAATTTGCTTTTTCACACTCTCCTTCCTCCAATTAATTTGCTGACGGCTATGCTGTTCGCACATGGCACAGTTGGGCCCCGTGTGAAATGGAGGCTTTGCTGATAGGATTTCTTTCCCATGGTGCATTGTCTTTTCCTCTCGTTTCGCTTTGTTAATGCCTCTCTCTGTTTCACAGGTCCAACAACTGACCCAGGAGTGGACTAATAAGTGGAAAGAAACACAGAGCATTTTAAGGGTGAGTTCTTTTTACTTTTAATTTGGGAACCAAAACCTCAGGATGTCAGGGATTAAATAAACACACTCCCCTGAACTCCCCCCCTCCCCATGCCCCCTTTAAATCTAGTATTCACTTTCTTTCTTGTTCTCAAATGTTTCTTTGCTTTAATTGCCTCTGAGCACTGTTTTTTGCGAGGCAAAAACGCCTGAAGGCATATCAGCTTGACGTCGCAAATCAAATGCGGACTCATTTACGGGAAAAAACAGCTGTAGGTCCACCTCACACATTTGTTAACACTTGCGGTGCAGTCTACTCCAGTCCTTTGCAAGATGGCTGACATGCCCAGACACCCAGTGAGCCGTGAGCGGCTGACGGTGATTCATGTTAAGTGAGGTGACGCTTCGCTGCAGCCGTGTCTGGTGTATCTGTTTGGTGGCTGCTCATGGCGGCTGTGCTCTGTGTCACCAGTGTCGCTTTATGGTTTGATGATGGCACCACTCACTTGCCATGTTGTGTAAAGGTTTTGTCAAATACTTTGTTCAGGAGCGAATCAAACAGCCAGAGTCGTTTGGGGAGTAGTATAACTAGCAGAGAAATTTATTAGGGTATGGGAGATCATCAAGCAGTCACCCAGTCTTGATCTAAACGAAAATGGGTTGGAGCCTCTTTTATGGCACCCTTTAAACATTACCCTTTCAGACACTAATCTTCACATCTGAGCCATTGTCTGTGCTGTTAGCATTACCATCCATCCGTGTCCAAACTACATGAAACTAGTGTTTGATAGTGGTGGCCATCTGGCCTTGTATGTCGCTCGGTGTGTAGGGCGGCCAAATTGTTTCTGCCATCCCACAAATAGCCAAGGATACTGGATTCGGGAAAAGGTGTTAACATGCATGAACACAAAGCCAGGATATTCTGATCATATTCAGGATACTGAAGTGCATATAAACACACTCATTGAGAACACAAGCGGCCAAAAAGAAACCGCCTCTGCTTCTCAGATAAGTTAGTAGACTTGTAGGCTTGAGTATTGATTGGAAATAGACAGTGATCTCACGTAAGACATAGTCAAAAGCCTAGAGGTTCACTACATGCCCCTGACAGACAAAGAATGATTGAAGATGAAATTGAAGATGCACCTGCTGGGGATTTTGTGAATTAACAAAGCACATGTGCGCAAAGCTTGTTAATGTGATACTGTTAAAGCCTTCAAGGCAGTCACATTTATGTAAATGCTTGCCTGCATACAGTCTTGCTTCAGGCCCTTAACTAAGGGGCTAGTAGTTAGTAGTGTGTGTGTATGTGTGTGTGTGTGTGTGTGTGTTGTCACTGAGCATCACGTTACAGCTAGATGGTGGCACCATTGATCTTGAGCCCTGTCAAATTGGCGCTAATGAGAAAGCCTTGGCATTCTTTTCAAGAGGCCTTCGCATTTGGCCTGGATGGACAAACAAATCAATGGCCCTTCTCCAGCTGCGTCCCAGCAGGTCTGTATGGGACTGTTCCCAGCCAACCGCAGCAAGCAGAGCCTTCTGAAGACCAGGCAGAGAGACGAGCAAAGAGACTGGTGCTCGATAAGCAGCTTTTCAGAAAGATTTGGTATAATCAATGAGTCTGGTCACACTCACACTCTGTTCATAGTTGCTTGCAGCATCTTAAAGCAAGGAGTAGAGAGAGGTGTGTGTGTGTGTGTGTGTGTGTGTATCTGTGTCTATGCATATGTATGTGTTTTGTTTTATGTGTGTGTGTATCATGGGTGCTGGAGCCTGAGAGGTGGTGGGTGTTAAGATGCGGCTGCCTCTATTGCTGCTGGCTATGCTGGTCACAAGCCTACTCCTACAGACTCCGACTTCAAAGAGACACAAAGCAACGCCACTACACCAGAGAGCGTCTCTAACATGTCAACATAATTACGCTAGCACACACACACACACGCATATGCATGAGCGCTTAGCAACTGCTAGGAAAAATATCAGGCAAATTCTAAGCCAAGCCTGCATCTTGGCCCCCTGTGAAAGATACACAGTGCTTCTATTGGATTTTTAGGCAGGTTTTTGAAGCACTGGGTTTGGCACCGGCGGAGGCCATTTGTTTTCCTGTTTCCCGTGTTGTTGTTGATTAGGGGGGAGCGGGGCTGTGCTGCTGTGGTGCTGTGCGGGGAGCTGCACCCCTCCTGCTTGTGGATAGACCGTGGGCCACCAGCTGTGCAGGACTTAAGTGCCTCTGAACAGGTTCATTGGTATGGCAGTGAGCTGGCGTTTTGCCTGTCAGGGCTGTTTGTGTGTGTGTGTGTGTGTGTGTGTGTGTGACTAACTAACTAAGATTCTCCCTCTCCTACTCTTTATGTGTCACATTTTACTTCTTTATTTGTGTCCACAATTCAGAATAAATATGAATAAGGACACAGTTGCAACAGTTTCTCAGACATGAATCGTATGAGTCTGGTATTAATCAAATTAGCAACAGTTCATCAGATGTTATGGATACACACAGCACCTTCTTTTCCAAATATGTCAACTTTCAATTATAGATGATATATATATATTTTTTTTTAATTTTGAAAAGCCTGAAATTCTGAGCCCTCTTGTAACCAACCTATGCACATGGCCCAGGCTGCCAAATATGAACACAAGACACTTACAATTGTAGCCAAGATCACTGATTTGTTGCACAAGAGGTTGATATTTCACCACCTTTCCTAAGTAGGTTTCTTCTAGAAAATGGCCTACTTCATGAATAGACATTTCTGTCATTCTCAACAATAATGGTAATATCAGGTCTAGTGGCATTTACAGCAGGAAATACAAACTATTTATGATGCAAAGCAAACATGTTGGGTTTAAAAATGGTTTGTATACACTGCTACTGTGTGTGGAAATATAAATTTCAGTTGTTTCAGCAAAATGTTCACAATCCTATCATGCCTGCATATATAGAGGTTTTTGTAGAAAATCCAGCCATTCAATATGTGTGACATAGATTCAACAACCTGGTCTTGCCCATGGTGAATACATAAAGGTGAATGAGAATTAGGATACCAGATTGACAGATTCAATTCTGTAGGTTGCACTTGAAGTCTACCCTCAACTGTGAAAATTTGAATATCCTCATCAAGCGAGGCATTTTGGAAAACAGTGTGGAAAACGGAATGGTCTGCGGTGATATACAAGCTAGTTTTCCCTGAAGTTTGAGTCTAGTCCAGTGTTTCTGCCATTGACGATGTTTGACTGACAGCAGGGAAGCGCAGTTGCTGGCAGGCCTGACTGAAAAGTGTAGACCGTCCTCCAGTATAGTTGCATTTACTGTGATGGTTTTATCTTTTATCATAGCCTCTGTCATATGTGGCTTCCACTTGAGACCCCTGTAAACTAACACCAGTCCAGATCATTAAGGTCGGGCCGATCTGATCTAACTCTAAAGCCAACTGCATTAGTGTCTAATTTTCCATTCGGTTTTCTTCGGAAGCCCAGAAATCTGAACTCCGAATCTCTGGCAAACAGAACTTTGCGCTTCCTCACGTTGAGAAAAAGGGACGCTCGTGTAATTTCTCTGACTCTGATGTCATCATTATTCAGCATATTTAATAAATGGGCGAGCCTTGTGGAAATGTGTGTCCATTCAAAGTCTGTGACTCCCAGGTCCCCCTTCATGTCTACTATGGTGGATAATATTGCACATTGTATGACTGTTTAGGCCAAGCCATCATCTCACTGTTTATACTGTTTTTCAGTTATTCAGATCTTGCAGGACCTTCCTTGGGATGTGTATGTTTGTAAAAAGATGTTGTACTTTTCGCTAGGGCTATTTGTCTAATGGCATCTGTTTTCATGGTTAGCAATAAGGGGGATTCATCAATTTTCTGCAGCCTTTCAGTGTATTTGTAAATAATTTCTTGCAATTGTTCGTCCCATTCCCCGGCCACGTTAAATTTATGTCCTAGATATGTATATGTTGCTATTCTTGAATAAACTCTGATTAACTTGCCTTTGATTTTAAACTGCGGTTCTTGGTCTGATTTTGACCGATACCATCGTTTTCCACCGCTCCTACATTCATATAGCACAGGGCATTTGGTATCTCTGACCTGAAGGCTTGACCACTTCAGAAAGGCATTTGTTTTGTTGAGCATGTTGTGTATTACGCTTTCCTGACGTGACGACATTTCAACTCGTCAAAGCTTGCACCGGGTTGAGAGAAATGGTGTTGGGAGGAGTGCACTGGTTCATCTAATTCAAACACTGATTCAGTGCCAGAATAAAATTCACTGCCCTTCATGGGCATCCAGTCTTAACACCAATGCACAGCGGAATTTGCTCAGTGAGCTTTGTTCTACAAATCACCTGAATCAAAGAGCCTTTGTACACGTTTTTTATGATATCAGTGTACATTTCTGGCAGATGTATTTCTTTTAAGGCTTGTATCATGATATTATAAGTTCCAAATGCGCCATGAAAATCCAAGAACACCGAAAAGAATTTACTCACTCACTCACTCTCTCTCTCTCGCTCTCTCACCCTTTCACAGCCTGCCATGAGACCAAGCAGACGCAGCAGATGGCCCAGTGAAGCCTCTGAGCTTTGGGCTCCGTCTGCTCTGGTCCAGCCAGGCAGGCCACAGGGAGTGTGTGTGCGCGCACACATGTGCATGCATGTGTGTATGTGAATAGTATGTATCTGCTTGTTTGTGTATGGGGAGTGGGTTGGGTTGGGTGTGTAGTAAGGGTAGCACTTAGTGTTTTAGCTCCCAACTCTCAGTACTTAATTTATACCACTGAATGAGCTTAGGCAAGGCAATATTCTGCGCAGGCTGCTAATAAGAAGTTGGAAGTTGGAGATGGGAGAGAAAGTACCCAAAACAACAACAAGAGGAAGAAGAACCAATTCTGAAATGTGCTGGGACCAATTTGCAGTCCATGTCTGAGCCTCTCTCTAGCCCAGCATGTTTTGGGGGGGGCTCTACTCCTCCCCCTCCTCTGCCACCGCCACCCAGGAAGCCCAGTGAGTGGAGCGGCGCATCAGCTGAATGTAATTGCAGATAATTACTTCAAATGGAGCCGTGCTGAAATCTCGTCTGCCTCCGAGTAATGAGCCTTTCTGTTTCAATCCACTAATTCCCTGCCTTGTTTTCAAACACAAGCGCAACTCCGTAGAACGCTCCTGCACACAGCAAGGAGATGAGAGAGAGAGAGTGAGAAAGAGGGACAGAGAATCCTCAGAAGCTGGGACAAAAGATGTCTGTGAAGGTTTCACTGTCTTGTTCAGAGCTTCAGACAAACATCGTCTCTTCTCTTGAAGTTGCAACCTAGGGAGAGACAGACTGAAGCACAGCCAGGGAGGGATGGAAGAGGGGGGGGAGAGGGGGAGGGGGAGATATCAAATAAAACTTCAGAGCTACCTGCTGGTGGACAAACGAAGGCTCTTTAGCGGGCCATTATCTCCAAGTGCTTTCATGAAGGGGTTGCCTTCAACCAGTGAGTGAAAAACCCCTCTGTTCAAACTTGACCACTCATCTGAAACATTGACTTGAGGTCAAGAGAATTCTTGTCTGCCTGTGGTCCACAGCTTTAAAACACATTTTTACTCACAAAATATAACACAAATATAACAACACAACACTTGCAGTTATCCAATACAATCCCTTTTTTAATTTTCATAAAGAATTATGGCTTCCTGAAGGTTAGCTTGATCAAGATCTTTAGCTTGATTGACTGGGACATAGAGTAATTAAATTTGTTTGCATGAAATATCAACAGATATGTGGAATGAAGAGAAACATGGTTATGTAACATTATCTAGCTAGTCCAGTATAATTCCATTGGTAAGCTTCTGTGCCTCTGCACTGAGCACTAGTTGACAGGAAGACCCTGTACACAGTGAAGCAGGTTATGTGGGTTGCACAGTTGGAGGACTGACTTAAGGAGGTGCAACCCTGCAGAGTCGGCGTTTCACTCCATTTGCTTTAGTGGGTCCTCTCTGCTGGTCAGTTTCATAAACAGCCTCACAAATGGCCACACACCGGTGTGTATACTCGGAGGATCGTACACCATCTGAGCGTGTTTCATGCTTCATGCCACTAGGTGTCTCTGCAGCTCCATGGCAGCGCTTGGCTCTGTCAAAAGGAACAGGACAAGGCAGTAAACACGCAAAGTCATCCTGGCGTTTCTGTTTAATTTTCCAGCCATTTAGATGAGAATGTCGTCCAGCGTCCATTAAAGGTGGTTTAATGATCCCCAAGTCATGCGAGAGTGAGGGGGACAGGTAAAGTGAAGTCTTTAAGAGCACGATGACAAACACAAGTCCTGTATTAAGCCTGAAGGCTCTGCCTCCCCATAGGCTACTCTGCCTTAACCTTCTAACTCTGTGCTCCTTTCTGGAGGTACAGAATTAATTGCTTGGTTATCTCCTGTGGTTGTGTCAAGACTGCAGATACTGTTATGTTTTAGACCACCATGCAGTCATTTTTCCCTTCACTCTTTTTCTGCTAGATATTTGTTATTTTGTTGCTTGTATTGTTATCAGTGAGCCTCTCTCTTGGAAATGTGTTTTTTTTCCCCTTAGGCCTTCCATCTGAAGTACCAATCTATATGACATGGCCTTGTATAATACCCATGGGTCACAGGAAGGCGTACGAACCTCCAGCCTTAAGTGTCTGCTAAAGACCAGAAGTGTTAGCGGGGCTGCGCTTAGAAACCTTAGGGAGCTTTGTTGTGCTTGCCTTCAGACCTCATGGCCTTAGAGTCATGAATGTATCGCCCTTAAAAGACCTCTTCACCATGGGCAGTGAATTGTTCCATTCAGACTTCGCCTTTTTTGTTGGTTCCCAGGCTTCCCTTTGGCCTATTGAGGATTGCACCTTTGAAACACTGCCAAAGTTGGCTGGAGGTTGCTGGCGGCGTGTTCTGTTGTAAAGCTGCGGTGTTAAAAGCCAGTGGGGTTGGCTGAGTTAAGGGTGCCAGAGGTGGCAGTGGGGGTTGGGTGGGGAGGATGCGGCCGTCTCTGGGAAGGTTAATGCAAAGCGCTGGTGTGCCCAGGAGCTCGTTACAGGGCCACCGCCGCACTCCTTAATTGAGATTTTGATTAGTCACATATGGCGGATTAATCTCCAAACGTTTACAACATTAATTAATATGGAAGTGTTGTAAATGTCAGCTACCATGTTCTGAGTGCTTGTGGGGCGGATGATGTGAGGGGGTGGGGGTGGAGGGTCCGAGGGGCTCAGTGGTGCCAGTGGGCATGCGGCACGTCTCCACGGGCGTGTTTTGACAAGGCCCGCGGATGTCTGAGGCAGTCGCCCGCTTTGTCCTCGTCACCAGACCGGGTGGCGCAACAGCAGAGCACAGGACACCGAACAGAGGGACGCTTCATCTGCCAGTAGCCACAAGACTCCTGACCGAACTCCTGGCTATACATGCTCGCTGGCCCTGTGCCAGACACACACTAACTAAACATGGCGCACATGTGGCGTGTCAGCCAGGGTAGGCATTTGCTCAATTAGCCGCATAAGAGCTAAATAGGCTCCGCAGCATCCCAGCTGCTGCTGTATGGGTGAAACGTGCTCGTGTTTCCTCGAGAATAACACTCCACTGAAGCTTCTTGGCGCCTGAACACGTCGCCGCACTCAGAGGGTTAACGCTGCTGACGAGCTCGCTTTGCTGAAAGCGAAAGAATAAATTGACGCTTTCGGTGAGCGGAGCAGCAATTCTTCTGAGGAGTGGTGGTGGTGGTGAGGCTGGTGGTGAACGTAAACAGAATCTTAATTCGGCATCTGTGGCGAATTTGGAATGCAAAGTTATGCGTCAGTGGCGCCTCAGATTGGTTACGGGGCGTGCAGGAAACTGAGGATAATTAATATGAGATGGGTTCAAGAGTGGCCGCTCGCTCCTCCTGACCGACACCATGAACAGCAGAGAGAGATGGGTAGAGAGGGAGTGGGGGTGGGGTGGGGGGATGGCATGTGGGCACGTTTCAGATGTACGCATTTTGAGTGAATTTTTCTCTCTGCAGTCGTGGGGAAAAGTGGAGAACCAGTCGTATTTGTTCATACGAAACTGCCGTTATTTATTTATTTATTTTCTTTTTTTTCGAGGGCTGCAGGATGGTGACGATGGATGGCAGACGTGGCAACCAGAGCAGTTTATCTTCTGGCGGGCCGTGCCATTTGTTTTCATTTTGGAGCAGAGACGTTTGCACGAGCCCAAGGGCCCAAACACACTGTCTCAGACTCCATGTCATTTCTGTATTTATTTATTTATCCATTTATTTATTTGTTTATTTCTGTATTTATTTATTTATTTTTCTCTCTCGGTTGTTTTTATTTTTTTTATCATTTTTTTCAGTGACTTGGATCCCTAGACGAAAAGAGATTCCTCTCTTTTTTTTTTTTTTTTTTTTTTTTTTTTTTTTTTTTTAAATCCTGTTTTTCCTAGTCGTTCCTCTTCCTTTTCTCTTTACTCTCAGATCTTCCTTCTCTTGTGCGTATGTGTTTGTTGTGTATTTTTCTATGTTGTCATTGACATTAATAATCAATAACTGGCTGTGTAATACGCAGTGGTGTCGGACAGATCCATAAATAACCGTGCTGTTTCATATGTGACACTGGAAAATGCGATCGGCATCAGGCATTTGATTGTGTGCGGCTTGACAGGTGTTTTGTAAAAGCGCCTTTGATCTGTATTTGTAGCGCACGCTCATCTGAGTGCTACCCAGGTGCCGCACTTTGATGTTCAGCTGAGTGTGTGCATCGCAGCTGTCCTAATTGGGCTCTGTTGAACACTGACCAATTCAGAGGTCCTCATTTGCTCACAAAAGTGTCCACATCCTGCCTGAAAAATCAAAGGCTCAACACAAAGCATGACTTCTACATCTGATGCCAGGGATAGATGATGCTTTTCTTGGGAATTAGTTGAGCAGTAAGTAGTCTTTCCCCCAAAGCTGTTTGAGAACTCGACCATCTACATCTTACAGAACTCTCAGTAGTATTCCCTCAGTGACAGGCATAGCTGATTTATTCACTGTGAGTCACTGTGTTCTAATGGAGTGATTGCTCCTGCTTAGAAATTGGGCACCTGGTATACACAGAATGTATGGATTTTTTTAGCTTGTGGTAATGTGGATAAAGAAAATTATTCTCAAACAAGGGTCATCAGTGGATCTATTAGTGACATAGGTCACCATGGTAACACCTCAGTAATAGCGAGTGTCATTTTGCTAAGTCAGTGAAATTGGTTGTGACCTCTGAACCCATCCATTTCCAATGATTCATGGGCGACATGCACAGTCCACAGCGAAATGCCAAAATGCATCAACTCGGAAGGCTTTAAGGGAAGACACCAAAATATCCATTAAGTCAGAGGAGGGAAGAGGAAAAAACTAATTACTGAAAATGATGACTTTTATAATAGCACTTTAAATAGGGGCCTGCATCTTGCTGTGACGGTAGTTCAGAAGAAAGCGAATTATTTTTGCCACCTGCTTCCATCAGTGGAGCAGAGTTGAGCGAAGCTGAAGCTCAACTATCCGTTATTTGAATTTGCATCGATGCACAATGAAAGCTGGGAGCCTTTCCTCGGATGTCCTGCTTCACCTCCCTTACTTCACTGGTATCTTGCCCTAAAGTCTGGCGGGTTTCGTTCGCCCGAGTTGGAAGGGAGAGTGACAAAGTGCATTAATCTGCCAGGGCAGCCCTCTTCCCTCATCTGTAATGAACTCTGTGAGGGATTCGTTTAATTAAAATGGAGGGAGGGGGGGGTCAGCAGGAGCGCCCAGTCAGTGGCTTTCCTTCCTTGTTAGGGTAAAAGCGTCACCAGCGGCCTCAGCACTGTCAACGGTGCTGTAATAGATATGCCCAGCCATGATGCAGGAGGAGAGGGAGCGATGGAAAGAGAAACAAGGAGAGAGAGAAAGAGCGAGGAACCTTTTAAACAAGAAGGAGAACGGGAGTTTCCTTTCGGAGTGGCACCTTTAGTGCCACTGTTTTGTATTTGAGTTTGAGTTGTAGGGGAATAAACGAACCCCAAGCAGGCTATTGAGTTCCCACTGCTGGAAAAGTACTTAAAGGACACTTTTCTACAGGTACGTAGGCTGTGCAGGCTTGAAAGGACATCCACTCAAGACCCACTGCAGGTTCAGAGCGTCTGATGTTTCTGACTGAATGTCATTTCTGGCTGTCGTGCTGGTTAATGGAAGAACTCATCTCTGCTCCACACAGGAGAGAGGAGTCTGCTTGAACACATCCTTTACACTCTCCAATTCCAATAACCACACATATCCAATTGACACATATACACACCAATAGACACACATAATGAAACCAGCATACTGTATACACATACACACACGCACACACAGACACACACAAACTCTGACTAGTGGTGCTTGTTGCTTTTAGATGTGTTTATAAGGCCCAGCTGCTGCAATCTGCTTAAGACGTTTGAAGAGATTTCCCACCACCCCCACCCCCACCCCCACGTAGCAGCGCTCCAGTGACTACCTGTTATTACAGACTCCCCTTGATGGCACTGAGAGCCCAGAGACCTGTGTGCCTCTCCACCATAGTTAAAGGTTGTCTCACGGCTTTATGGGCTGTTGCACTTGCTGTCATTATAACAATTCTTCAACACCAGCTCACTGCAAATTCAGCTCAGGCTGATGCCTTGTAAACGTCTATGTTTTCACACTTCTCTGTATACACACACACACACACACACACATATTCCAAGTGACACAGGTGCTTAGAGAGGTGTTGGCAGCCAGAGCTGTACATCATGATGTGAGACACTGAGGTGGCTGTTTAGGCTGCAGAGTGTGTTTGGCTCTGAAGCGGAAGGAGAACGCATAACCACAAACTCAAGCACTAGAAACCAAGGTGTCAACTTAAGAATTCTGTTCACTCGGGAGAACCTGTTGTGTTCAGTTGGTCAGGCCAGATTTACTTGGGGGGAAGGGGGGGGCATTTAGATTCTTTTTTAACCACAGGGTAAGGGCGATGAGTCGTACTTTTGCCAGTGGTGGCTGGGAGACCCACCATCTGAAGCAAGCCACCATGTCTTTGACACGTGCACACAAAAATTCCCTTTTCTGTGAGAAATCAATTGTCCCCACCTCCTCTCACCTTCCCAATGAGCGCTGTTCAAATGGCATTAAATGCATATTTAACAGGTTAGCTTCAGCAAGTCGAATGGATTTTCCATGTGAACATTGATTTGGCTTTGACTTTTCAACCTAGCGGTGGTGGGGGTGGGAGTATATATGGTCATGACTTCTGTTATCTGAATGTCAGTGCTACAGCGTAGCATTAATCATCAGCTCAGACCGCAGTGTAGTATAAAGCCCTCGGGCTTATAGGTTAGTCACAGGTTGACACCTGAAACCTGATCGTTGGAAATACATGGTATTATTCAAAAAGGAAATAGAGGAAATGGCCATCTTGTATTCATGTAGCTGAATTTTTTTATTTTATTTATTTATTTTTTAAGTGAAACTTTTTTTTTTTAAATCATTTCAAATGTCTCACCTAAGTAGAGTTTCATGTTAACACCTTTGGAAGTGAAAAATTAAAGCTGTCAGATATTACCTGTGTGTGAGTGATTTTTAATTGGTGCAGTTACCTAAGTGTCTCTGGGAATCTTTTGAGAATTGTTTTGGAGGCCTGTTGAACAGCCTTTCACTAGTTCTCTCGCCAGACTCCTTGCACCTTTCTGCTGTGTGTGCACACGCACGCTTCACCCACCAAGCGTTCAGGCATTCATACCTGCAAGAACTCCCAAGCACCAGTTTGTTGAAATATTTGCACGCCTCACGTCCCTCTCTCTCTCTTCTCTTTATCGCTCTCTCTCAATTCAACTCTCCATTGGCATGACATCATATGTTGCATTGCCAAAGCATTCAGAGAGATGATGATGATGATGATTAGAATAATAACAATAATGATAATAGTAATAATAATAATAATAATAATAGTAGTAATACAATAATGGTCAAATTAATAATGATAATGATAATAATAATAATAGTAATGATAATTAAAAAGAAAAAACATTAAGAGACATGCAGTGTGCATAAAGTTTATGACCTTTAACATTTAAGATATACATTGTTATGCATTGTTTGAACTTAAACATGTATACATTATAAGTGTTACACTTCATGAACACTCAGTAGGTCTTTCTGGAGGTATGCATACTTGTATAGTTCTCTCTCTCTCTCTCTCTCTCTGTTTCTCTGTCTGTTTCTCTGTTTGTCTCTTGCTATCCCCCTCTCTCCTGCCGTTTATCTGTAAAACTTTCCGTGATGAATGTTTCGGCCCTGGTGGCTTAAGAGTTAGCGATGCATACACTCTAATGTGTTTTTATATTTTGGCCAGTGCCACCGGCCACACAGTGGATTTACACGCATACTTCCCCTCCCCCTAACAGGAAGATGATTTATGAGGTCTCCATCAGCCATCGGCCATTTTCTCTCCTGCTCTTTTAGTATTTTCACTCTCTCTCCATTCTTTCTCTCTCTCTCTGTCCTTTCCCTGCCACTGCAGCGAGACGTGTGGAGACACACGGCCGACTGCAGTGGCACCATTACTCGGCCTGTGCTCTCGACCTTCGGGCCAGGAAGTGCATCCATAAACAATGTAGAGCTTTTCTGGTCTCCCCAATTGCCTGATGCTTGTTATGTTTCACGCCTGTGCCTGACAAAGAGTCTTTTCTGCTTTTGTGTGTGTGTGTGTGTGTGTGTATGTGTGTCTGCTGTCTGTGTTCACTGTCTATGTGTGTGTGCACACTTTTTTTTTGTGTGTGTGTGTGTATGTGTGTCTACCGTCTGTGTTCACTGTCTGTGTGTGTGTGCACACTTTTTTTTTTGTGTGTGTGTGTGTGTATGTGTGTCTGCCGTCTGTGTTCACTGTCTATGTGTGTGTGCACACTTTTTTTGTGTGTGCGTGTGTGTGTGCGCGCAGGAAGAAACCGTGGCCCTGAGAAAGGAGGGCAGTGGCGTGGTGCTGGACTCTGAGCTGCCACACCTGATTGGCATTGACGAAGACCTCCTGAGCACAGGGGTCATCCTTTACCGTTTACAGGTAAGTTTGGCCTGCGCTTGTCCATCCTCTACCCCGCCCGCCCCCAAGCTCCCATGGGCCAGCCCAGGGAAACACACATGGGAGGAGAGGAAATGAACTAAATAAATAAATAAATAAAAAGGACAAACTACCGCTTTTACGGTCTGTTGCCTCACACCATTTTACAAGCAGCCGCAGTAAAACCGCAATGATGTGGTCTATCGCTACAGCGCTTGGCATTGCTTACTTAAGCACTCTGTGTTGCTGCATTTGCAGGAGGGCAAAACGTCTGTTGGCCGAGCAGATGCCGCAACAAAGCAGGACATCGGTAAGGCCGACTGGATGTCACTGAAATTTCTCATTCCTTGCTTCATTCGCTTAAGTGGACAGTATCCGCTCAGTGGAGAATAGGCTGCTGTCCAGATTCAGGATTATGGCCAGAAACTGACCTCAGGGCTTTTTAAGAGAAGAATGTTTGTTTTTTTTGTTGATGTTGTGTCTTGCAGTAGTTGAGTCTGCAACTTTGCCCAGTGATGGTAAAAGACACCAGCATTGTTTACTTAAAATTTGCCTGCTTTTGCACCTTTTTTACCTGTCTCACCTCTTCATTATGTATTTAACAGTTTGCCTGCTTGTCTGTCTGTCGGCCTGTCTATCAACCTGTCTGTCTGTCTGCCTGCTGGTCTCTGTCAGTGTTGGACAGTGCGGGCGTCATGAAAGAACACTGTGTATTTGAGAACCGAGACGGGGCCGTCACACTGACCCCTCTTCCTGGAGCCGCCTGTTCCGTCAGTGGAGCTGAGGTGACTGGACCCTGCCAGCTCACACAAGGTAATGGATCTTCCGCTCAACACAAGCCATCAGCTGTCTTTATGACTTTACTGGCCAAGGAAACAGTCCACCATCAGTCCAGTGGTAGTGGACATCTGGGGAGGAGGCAGTGACTTGTCCACAGCATCTCTTTGCCACTTTATTATTTTATTGTTATGTCCAAGGGGGAAGCAAAATGACCATACACCCAGAGCATCTATAAATGCAGTCTATTATTGAGTTATAATAGCCTGAATAATGTAATGTCTCACTGGGATGTTTTGCAAAAAAAAGACACTTAGTTATACCTACCCTAATAACCAGTCTTTCCCTGTATCTTTTCAAATGGGTTTACTTTAACTACTAAGTCAGGCCACCCTCATACTTGTGGAGTAGCCAAAATAATCCCCGGAGCTATAAATTCATACCCTGCTTCCCCCTTTATTTCTGACACTAGTAAAACATTGTAATACATACATAAGTATGTATACTTGCATATACATTTGGCATTGTTGTGCGCACTGACCTCATTGCATGCCACTGGGGTTGCTGCATTCTTTTTTGCAGGAGCAAAAATGATTTGAAAAGCTATTGCTCTACAGAAGAGGATCTGGGGCATGTTTAGCCCATCTGATGCTATCTGTATTCCACAGTATTCCAGGCCTAACTGTGCATTCATAGCATCCAAACTAAACAGAGCTCTCTAAACAGCGCTCTTAGAAGTTTTGTGTGGGGATGAATGACAAGTGGTCTCAATGCGTCCATCACTCTTCTCCCACTGTGGCATGTTAATAAGAGCAGATGAGGGAGTGGCCAATGTAAGACCTCTTTCCTTCCTCTCTGGGTCTCCTCTCCTCTCCTCTCTCTTCTCTTGTTCTTTGCCTGCCCCCTCCACCTCTCCTCCCTCTCTCTCTTCTTTTCCTCCACCTACCTCTCCTCTTTGTCTTTCTTCTCCTTTTCTGTCACCCCCCCCTTCCCTCTGTCTTTATGCCCCACCGCTCCCCTCTCCTCCCTCATCACTCTCTCCTGTGCTCTCCCTCCTCCGTGTCTCATTCGACCTTCTTCATATTCCACACACCCCTCTTTAACATACCTATGATCCATTCACACAGCCTGCTTGTTGGAAGAGGACCTCTCTCTTTCTTTCTCTCTCTCTCTCTCTCTCTCTCTCTCTCTCTCTCTCTCTCTCTCTGTCTTTTTTTCTTTCTCTCTCTCTCTCTCTCTCTCTCTTTCTGTTTTTTTTTCTTTCTTTCTTTCTCTCTTTCTCTCTCTCAATGGGGATCGACACCAGCACCGCTTCCTAAACATTTTGAAGGGCGAGAGGCCCTGGACAAAGCCCCCGGCCCTCCAGTTTAATTGGCTGATGAAGCAGATAGGGCAGAGGAGGTTTTGAAGGGTGGGGGTTATGTAGGGAGAGATGCAGGGAGAGACAGAGAAAGAGAGAAAGAAAAAGAGAGAGATGGGCAGGAAGAGAGAAAGGGGAGGAATGAGGAGAGAGAATGAGAAGGAGAGAGTGAGAAAGAGAAAAAATGAGAGACAGAGAGAGAGGGATTAACCTTTGATGAGGGACAAGCACAGGCTGAAACTTCGACTCTGGAGAGAGTATGGTGCCTGCCAAGCCCCGGGATCTATTCTCCCCAGACTATGGGGCTGAGATAAAGAAGTGAGAGAGAGAGAGAGTGTGTGAGTGAGTGAGTGAGTTAACGAGAACGAGTGAGCAAGCACATCAAAAGCAGCCCGGCCGACACATAGTCTCCCCTACAACAATTTCAATTTACCCCAATATCCCCCACAGAAAATGGTGGCATCCAAAGCCATTTTCTTTGAACAAACGATGGTAATTTCCCCAGCAGCTGCTGTCTCCACATCCATCAGATGCTGGCCTTTCAGGTGCTTTGTCATTCGTCACAAGTCATTAATAGCAGCCAGATTAGGATTTTTTTTTTCCTTTCTACAGAAAAAAGAGGGAACCCAATCGAATGAAATGGGAATCTTGTTCAGTACAAAACTGAATCCTTTTTCTCCTTGTTTCACCTTCTCTCCTTTGAAGTCTGGATTGCAGGGGGAAAAGTTGTATTATTATTTGCGAAGTTTTGGGGGTTGGGGGGGGGGGGGGGGGATGTTATTTCCGGGCCTTCAGAAAGCAAGTGATTGGGTGACAGGGCCCCAGTGATTCAGACAGATGAGATGGATCCAGTGCCCCCTCTGCACTCTACCCAAGCTAACTGCCCACAACCAAACCTCACCAGTGGGAGATAGGGGTGTGTGTGTCCGTGTTGAAGAGCCTGCAATGTGTGTACCTGTGTTTGTGAGTGTGAAGGCATGAGTGCAGTGGTGGAAGGGCTGTAATATGTGTGTGTGTGTTAGTGTATTCAGTGGAGGGCCTGTAGTGTGTGTATGTGTGTGTGTGTGTGTGTATGGTAGAGTGTGAGCCGGGGGGTGGGCAGGGGGGTAAGTGCGAACCCGTGGGCTGCATCATGGTGCCCCAGTGGCTCTATCACTGGCACCGGTGCACAGACCCAGAAATGTCATGCGGATGGTCATGGCAATGCATCAACCTATATCCACCTGTCTCGCTGGGAGGAGACGCTTCCGTCCCCCGGCCCAGTCAGCCTCGACTCCCATGACCTTCAGGAGGAAGCTTCACACTGCCTGCCGCTCACGTCTCTCAAGTGTACGAGGCTGCGGCTGCCATGTTGGGGAGAGCTGTTTTTAGTACTGTATCTAAACCACACATACAAACAAACACATGCTTTATGTGCTCTCTTTTTCTATAACACACACACATACTGTATATACACAGGCCCTCTGTCTTGCGCTTTCTTTCTCTCTCTCTCATACATACACACACACACACACACACCTGGGTGAACGCGTAGTGTGTGAAGGTATATATTGATGACATCAGCTACTGATGACAAGTTCAGATGTGGTTTGGGTGGCTAAATGCTAAATGCTGACTGGTCCTGCAGCTGTTTCCATTGCTGATACAGCGCCTCAGATTCTCTTTCTCTGTGTGTGCGCATGCGTGCGTGTGTGTGTCTGCAGGTGCAGTGGTGTTGTTGGGGACGTGCACCACGTTCCGCTTCAACCACCCCAAAGAGGCAGCTGCGCTTCGCCTGAAGAGGCAGGTAGGCCAAGGCCGTGCCCTGACACCTCTCCAGCTCCCAATCCACCCAGCACTGACACACACATACATACACACACACACACACACCGAGAACCATATGTTGGGAGGAAACCTGAGCGATTTAGAGATTTGTCTTGGACCGGTAATTATCGCCAGTTATGCGCTTGCTAGACGATGAAATGCAGAAAGAGCTCAGTCTCCCTTCAAAGAGCCGCATCTGCATCTCACTCACTCCCTCTGCCTGCAGCCAAAAACAGCAACCCACCTTCTTCTGCAGTTTCTCATTTTTGTCTGCCGTTTTCTACTCTTTTTGCTTTTGGTCAATTCTCTAGAGGGATGGAGAGGGGGGTGGGGGTAGGAGGAGAAGGCAAAAGCATAATAATTGCAGAGAAGAGTGTTTTTTTTTTTTTCCTTCCTGATAGGGATGATGATGCCAGTGCCTTAGAGCTTTGTGGAAACTCCTTGATTGGGAGCCCATACATCCACAGCAGAGGGCTTTATCCGCTATTTAAATGTTTTCCAAACGCTTCATTCTGTCATTATGGATTTCCAGAGTGATTGTTTGCTTACAAAGCTCTCAGTGCGGTTGGTATATCGGCTTTAGCTGTTTTCTCCTTAGAGGTTTTAATTGAGAGACTGTTATTAAAATTAAACATTGCGTAAGTAAGTTCAAGAGTCCCAAAACTTTGCTTTTTACATAAATCAACATTAGCGGAATGCATTTCCCCCCCAGGATGATGCCTTCATGTTCTGTTGGACCGATCGCATCCATTAACATTTCATTTGGTGGCACAATGTCAACAGGCTGCTTTTTGTAGGAGCAAAACGGAGAGGATGATTATTTTTAATGTGCCCTTAATTGACAACCCAGCCAAAGGCCTCATCAAAGCTGTGAGAACCACTATGCTCAAAGATAAAATTCACCACAGGCTGGAAAAAAAGAATTGCAGACACCCTTACTGTCAATCCAGAATCCAGGCAAGTGTTATTATTGTCTGTAGTGGGTGACTCCTGCAGAGAAGTCTGTCGAGTGTCTTCTTTAAAAAGATGAGTGTGGTGCCATCAAGGCCATGTGGGTGTACTCTCTTAAATACATGTCACTGTGTGGTCATTCTCTTGTTCAGTGTGGAGTCTGCTGCGAGTGAGTGGCTTTCTTCAGGGATTTCAGTCATTATTTGGATTACCCTCTTATATATCTTTCTTTGCTTAAATGCATAACTGCAGTGGGATGGTCCTCAGCTTCTCTAAATTTAGATAAATTATGACATAAAGATGATTTTCTTGTGTGTACTGAGTTTTACAAATGTAGGGGAGGGGATGTGTGGTGGGTAAAGTGAACACAATTTCATTAGCAAGAAATAGCCATTTAATTATGCAATAGCAAAAATACTAATCATATATTCAGTATTATCAATGTTAATAATATAATATATTAACATATTAACATTTATATTTATATAATAAATATAATAACATAACAGTGATGAGATATCACATCAGTAGAAATAGGTGTACAATAATGAATAGTAGTTTTGTCGATCAGTGAAATGTATGTGAGATCAAGATTATCTCTCACTCTTGACAGAGCGGTCTGCTGTCTATAAAAGAGCTTTGTGGCTCGTCGGAGATGCTGTCTAAGGCAATGCTGCACAGCTCGAGGTGAGTTAGGAACAGTGTGTCCTCTGTCTTATTTTTTTTACTCCTTAAATCTCTCTAGATCTGCTTTGCTCTTTTTGTCACACTAACATCTTTTTCTCAACATTTCTCACATCATCATGTTAGTGTGTATTCACTCGGGTGTCTCCACATCTTAGCATAATTAGTATACAGACCCTCAGTGCTCTTTCTCCTCAAACAGCCACATGTCTGGTATGATCACCTCTGAACTGGTGTGAGAGAGTGATTTCCCCTGCTAAACAGTTTTTTCACATTTTGTTTACGCAGCAGTAATTATGCAAAAATATGAATGGCTATTAGTGTCTGCTAGGCTTAGTGGTTTGGCAACCTGTGGTGTAATAAGCTAGTTATAATGTACCTGTAGCTTATTGTGCTGGTGCTAGCATTAGTGGCAGTAGCCATTTTATCTTTAGATGGTTGATCATAACAGTTGGGCTCTTGTTTGTACCTTAAAGCAGATGCACATAACTTGTCTGTCACCGTAGGAAATTTTTGGTGGACCACAATATAACATAGCTGCGAAGAATAATACAAAACCTCAGAGTTCTGGACATTCATTATGACTTGCTGAATAACGTAAAAATCCTGAGAGATAAACACTGAAATCTTTATAATCCCAACGACATTTTGGAGAAGTAGTAACCTGCTTCCATGTTACATGTCCTTTCGCTGATGCTGCTGATTGGTAGTTCACGTTGTAGGTGCTTTTCCAGACATGGAACTATGGCCTTTTATAGCTCCTATGACTGTAGTTCCTGTCACTATTTTAGCTATGTAGGGTCTTTTTCCTGGGCCTAGGAACCATGACTGACACATAATTACATTTGGTTGTTTAAGTAGCACAATAGCCAACTTGACAAGGCAGCAGAATTACCATTCTTTTAAATACATGGAAAAATGATTTGATGACTTGGGCCTAAATAACAATAAAAACTCACTCATATTTGTTTATGTATTGTAGAGGAGCAACAGAAACCGAAACTCCATGGGTTGATTGACAAATATTGTCTTTTGTGCCTCCTGGGACAATGACCTGATAATCTAATCAGTCAAAAAAAAAGCCTCAGAAACCTAAAAAGGAATGCTGCTCACTTCTTCATAGAACTGTTCCGTAAGCACCTTATGTCACTTTCTGACGTCACCTAAGCACAGGTGCGGTGCTTTAAGACCAAACTGTGGTGAAATAAGGTCATAGAGTTGCTTCTTTCTGCTTTGGAGTCAGTATGCCTTCAACATCCCCACCCAGCCTTTTAATCTTCAAAACAGATGTTCTACTTGCAGTGATAATAGCTTGAGCACTTTACTGACAAACTTATGGATAAAGTCATATTGCACATTATCCTTGAATAGATAACCCTATTGTCTTTGTGTATGTCTGTGTGTGTGTGTGTGTGAGTACCCAAGTCTGTGTACTCTTGTTGGTTGTGTTTGTGCTTAGAAAGTCTCTCTTATCTGACAATCTACAATCAATGGGGGGGTGAGGGAGGAGTCTGGAGGGAGAGAGTGCCAGCAAAGTTAAATCTGATCAACCGTGCGTTTGTGTGTACGTATACTGAGCTGTTTATGTGTATGCATGTTTGTACGTGTATGTGTGTGTGCGTGTGTGCGCGTGCCTCCATGCCTCTGATGGTGACAACAAAGCGCCTCACACTCCCAGCTGAGGAGAGGTTATTTCTGACACGCCAGAGTTTACAGCTGTAGCCAAACGAGACCCAATGCATATTCATCTCTTTCTCTCTCTCCCTCTCTCTTTCCCCCTCTCCCGCTCTTTCTGCTCCGTGGCCCGCTGCTGAGACAATGCCAGAAATGTCCTCTGTCGTTCTAATTGTTTGTGTGCTGTGTCTCTGTTTACAAAATGTTTTGTTTGGCTGTCTTTGACTTTGTTGTTCAAAGCCGCTTGTGAGCGTCAGTTTTGCTGTTTGATGTTGTGCGGATGAGTCGAGTAGATTGTTCTCAGCAGCAGAGGCATGTGTATCCACTGTGTTTGCCTTTGCATTAGGTATTTAATAATGTATTGGGTTCTGCAACATTGACCGTCCTTTCCAAATGTTAATTCATGTGTGTTGCATCTCTGTTTTTTTTTTTTTTTTTTGATGGTTTAGGCTTTTTTTAACTTGTTTTTTGTTTTGTTTTGTTTTGTCAAAGACAAGTGTATGACATTGTTCTATGTTCATTGTAGCAATTTTTAGTTTACAGCTTTTTTAGGGGGAACAGGCACATGATGGTGAGCTGACCAGTATTTGAAACTGTTATGCATGACTGTTTTCTTAGGCGGCCTTTAGAAAATACACTATGAAGCTTATAGTCGGAGCCTGAATGTATGTGTGTGTTCTTATGAGAAGACTGGAGTGTGTATGTGTGTGAGTGTGTTCTGAGGATAGGGATGTGTGTGTGCGCATGTGTGTGCGCGTGTGTGTGTGCATGTGCACGCGGTAAGGAGTTAGAGCAGGTTCTGTATACAGACAGCTCTGCTTCATGAATGTTTCATTAAGCAGTGGAGCAGATGCCTCTCACCTTTTCCGGAAGAAACTGCAGCTTTCCTCCAAAGCCAGATGAGGCAACAGGTTACTCAAATTTACACCCACTCATCAACACATTTGACTAACTGCTTACTGTTATGATAAAGAAAAATATCTACTTTGGTAAACAAAACTAATTCTTTCTAACATCTAGTTCAGAAGTACTCTTCTTGACGAGGTCTGTGCTGTGGACAAGGTCTGTGCTGGATGTCTATATTATGGGTATCAAGCATTTAGTCAATATTTTGTCTTTACTGCATAGTAGAAAAGACAAATTACTCACCAGTCCGATATTTTTGTTTTTGCAAATAAAATATAGTTCCCTAAACTTAAAAAAGTTAACATGAAGATTATGACAATACTGGAATGGTGAAATGAGTCACCAATGTATTATGCACCAGTGACATGTTCACCCCCTAGATGCATTGCAAACAAGGCCTGAATGTCTACTTTCACAAACATGTTCTTTGAGCAGAAGAACCTCAAATAAACTTTACCCACAGGTCTGAATGTCAGTCCACAAAGAGGTGATGCTGAATGCCTTTCCTTCTGAACACAAGCTCCAACACAGATGGAGGCGACACAGGGGTGGAGACCTTGAGCTGTAGTTTTTCCCCCCTTCCCCGTGTCCGCTTTGTTCCAACGATTTGATGCTTTAGGCTGACATGCAATTTCCTGTTGGATCGGAGGCACAGACATGATGGCAGTGAGTTGAAATAATGGTGGCAAGAGAGGAGAATAACAGCGATGGTGGGGCGGAACAAAGTGGAGGGGTGGGGGTGCCAGACGGTTAGGATTTATGTTGCCAGTGATGGCCTCGATTGCTGCAATAGATAGCATCAGGGAGTGTTATGTGTTAGCACTGAAAAGATACCATTAGCTGCCTCCTACTCACCAGAGCCTAAGGCCTGCCATGCCACGATGAAAGATGTATTTTTAGTTTCCCAAACTATCCCCAGCACTTCTCTCTCAACCAGTTTTTTTTTTATTATTTTTGACAACAAATCGCATTCTGATCCAGGATTAGACTTCCTGAAATACTAACTGCTTTTTAAATATCCAGTGAAGAAATACAGATATTTAATTTGACTGCGTGTGCGAAAGCGTGGCTCATTTCATGCTCGAGCAGCAATGCCAATGGCACAGATTTTGTTCTTTAATGTTTTGCTCATAATGAGAGACTCTAAGAGAAAAAAAATAGTTTTTAACAAACAAAGCTTGGAAAGCATCTCCATTCTCTCTCTCGCTGTCTCTCTCAATCTCTTTCTCTCTTTTTCCTTTTTCTTCCTTACTCTCTTTTATTCTGATGCCTTAGCCTATCAAGTTTGCTCAGACCCTTTTAAGCATCCAGATTGCTTCCCTGCCAGGCAATCCCAGTGCCATCCATCTCTTGCCGTCCTTCGTTAACGAGACACCCAATCAGCGCTCCTGCCTCGTCCCGCCTCTGCTAATACCGAGCGCGGTAAATTGGCTCGACACTGCTAAGTGCGTCCTCAGCATTTGGAAGAGACGGCTATGTTAGATAATGAGCGTCGAGCTAACTTTGGCCCGTCAGCGCCGACTCCAGCCTGCTGGGAACACGTGTGCCTCCGTTAATTGAGAAGAGGGAGTTCAGACCAAGCTAAACCAAGTCCCTTCAAGGCAGAGTAACGTTAAGATTTAAAAAAAAAAAAAAAAATTAGCAGCTTGTTCGAAGCAAACAGAAGGCACACTTATAAGCTGTTGCTGCCATCACCATTGCTACCTTACTGCATCTGGCCTCAACAGAAGAATTTGACTCATTGTTTTCAGATGTTCTAAGTAATCTCATCTAATTTTTAAGCTGCCTGAAAAATCACAAACCATTCCGACTCATTCATCAGAAGTCCCGTCTCTTAGAATGGCACCTCAAATGACATTACCCTCTCGCTGGTATTGTGCGGTTTATGCTATACACCTATGTTCTCCTACCAGCTTGACGTAAACAAAGAAACCCTCAGTGAGACACTGTTTCTAGACCTAGCCTCAGCCTTGGGTGGCACTGTAGGTCGTCTAACCTCTAACCCAACTCGTTATGTCTAGCCTCCTGCGCACTGGCTCTTGAGTTGGGTATGTCTTCACCCCAGCTCTCCTGGTGGCCGCCCCCCACCCCCTCCTTCACCTCATTCTTTCTTCTCTTCACAGCCTTCTCTTTCTCTCTCTCTCTCTCTCTCATTCTCTCAGTCTTCTATCCTTTCCTTCGCCCCACTCCTGGTTTCTCAACCCCCTGTTTTTTTTTTTTATTCTCAGGCTTCACTCTGAAAGCAGTAATTTGTCTGAGGCAGTCAGGGGAAGCGTTCAGTGGCACTCCAACCCCAACTTTGGACAGGCATTTATTAACAGCCCAACCTTCAGGATGGTGTACTTGCCCTATGTGTGTGTGTGTGTGTGTGTGTGTGTGTGTGTGTCTGTCTCTGTGTAAAAGTATGTGTGTTAGTGACTGAGTGTGTGAAGAGAGAGAGAGAGAGAGAGAGGAATAGGTACTGTGTGTATGTGTAAAAGTATGTCACGGTGTGTGTGTAAAAGAATGTTTAAGTGACTGTGTGTGTGTGTGTGAGAGAGAGAGAGAGAGAGAGTGAGAGAGTGAGGAGAAGAGTGACTGTGTGTCTGTGTCTGTGTGTGGCCAGGGAGCCGTTGCCAGGGCCTCACACAGCATTAAGTTTGTAATCTTCGCACACCGTCCCTCCAGTGATGATTTCATAATTTTCCCACTGCATGTAATCCTCTCACTGACCGACAGCAAATAGCACTCCTGCCTCCTGTCTAGACTCAGCCCAACCGCAAGGAAAGCTACTTAGCATTCTCTCAGCCTGCGTGAGTGACTTTAAAAATCTCTCTCCTCCTGCTATTCGATATGTGTATTTAATTCAACCTCCTTTTCAGTTCAACTGAGGCTACTGTGAAGCGTTGGGGAGAAATGTTCTTTGAAAACCTGTCTGCGTTGTTTTTGATAGTTTTAAAAACTTTTCCTGCAACATAGAGGAGATCTGAGAGTGCTGAAGAGTGGAGAGAATGTGGAGTCTAAGTGCAGCTGTGAGGATCAGACCACCAAGATGTGGACATCAGAAGAGGTGGAGGGTCTAGTACCACAGGAGCAGTGGAAGGAGGATAAGAGAGACCACAGCCTTCCCATCATGCCACAGGAGGGAAGTAGCCCCCAGCACCTACAGCTTGAGACGACAGCAGGGCAGCTTGCAAGTGGTCAGCACAGAGGGCAGCCTGCCCTGACTGGAGGAGCATCAGGTGCTCGTCTGAATGGAGATGTGCCTGAGGACATCAGTTTCAAGCTGAGGTAAACAAAGTGCTAACAGACACACACACACACACATACACACACACAC
Organism: Tenualosa ilisha; assembly: GCA_015244755.2. Lineage (NCBI taxonomy): Eukaryota > Metazoa > Chordata > Actinopteri > Clupeiformes > Clupeidae > Tenualosa > Tenualosa ilisha. The sequence continues at coordinate 4,394,010 of PYXC01000133.1, read as the reverse complement.
ACACACACACACTAGACATCTCCTCTGGGCTGCTTGCTATGCTAGTCTGAGAGTGGTGTGTTTTCAGTAAGCAGATCAGACTGCATACATGTCTGGATTCTCTCATACACATTTTCACTGCTATGTGATATATGTATATGTGTGTGTGTGTTTTAATTCAGCTTTTGCATGCCCAACATTGATGCGCCATGATGTTTTTTTTATATTGTTCAATTACTGTGTTACAAATCAGAATACTAGAGAGTGGAGAAGCTGTGGAGTCTGATCATAGCCTTGATGCCCCAGCCGCCCAGGCTTGGACATTAAAGGAGGTGGAGGATCATGTAGCGGAGGAAAAGACAAAAGAAAAGGATGGGGAGGTAGAGGAGGGCCACAGCCTTCCCTCCATGCTGCTGGAGGAGGGCAGTCTGGCCCAGCAGCAGGAGGGCTCAACAGCGAGGCAGCTCAGTCAGCATGGAGGTCTGAATGGACACAACGTGCTTGAAGATATCAGCATCCAGCTGAGGTAAGTAAACACACACACACACACACACACACACACACACACACACTTATACTGGAGACATCATCTGGGCTGCTTGCTATGCTGTAGAGAGTGACGTGTGCTGGTTAGGCAGACCAAAGTGTCTAGTCAAAGCACAAAAAGCTGTGCCCTGCCGTGTGATATTTGTGTATCATTCAACTTCTCTTTGCTAGGATTTAAAGTTCCTGCGTGTGGTGAAATGAAAACATGCAGACATTTATTTAATATTGTTTAATTAACTCTTTCCTACAAATCAGAGGAGATCCACTGGGGGGAGGAGAGATTGTGGAGTCTGAGCATCAGAAGGAACTCCTGACTACCCAGACGTGGACATCTGAGGAGGTGGAGGATCATGTACCGGAGGGGCAGAGGAAGAAGAAAGAGGAGGAAGAGGAGAACCACAGCCTTCCCATCATGTTGCTGGGAGAGGGCAGCCCTGAAGAATGGCAGGATGTGATGTCTGCAGGGCAGCTTACAAGGGGTCAGCCCAAAGGGCAGCCCGCCTGGAGTGAAGGATCAAATGCTGGTCTGAGTGGAGATGTGCAACCCGAGGAAATCAGCTCCCAGCCGAGGTAAAGAAAGTGCAAACAGACAAGCCGACTGACAAGACAGGCATTTGTGCACTGGAGAGATCCTCTTGGGGTGTTTGTCATTCTAGGGGTGGTGGTTTCTAGGGTCTTGGACGTCATGGGCAGTGAGAGTGGCGTGTGGCTAAGCAGACCATAGGGTCTGAATTTAAGAGCAGGCCTGTATCCGTGACACTGCTCATGGACTGGAGCCAGAGCTATACCCTGTTGCCACTTAGCCTCCTTCTTTTTTGCTTTCATTTATTTTTTCCTCATTCTTTTTATTTATTTTTTTTGTTTGGTTGTTTGCTTTCACACTACACTGACTCGCAGTCCACTGGGAGGCCTTGATCTACACATTACCCTGGCATGCCCGTCACCCGGCATTAAAAACCCAAGCCGGAAAAATTCTGCTTTGTTTCTGTCAGAAGTCACACTGAGCTGAACAGGAGACTCTTGGCATTGCCCTTTCTCCAAAGCCCCAGCCCACGCCCCTCAGAAACAGCCAGCGCATTTTCACCAGTCTGCTGAAATCCTTAAATCTACATGCCCAGATTCTTTTTAATTTCACAGCTAGTTGAGTGGCTGCCTAATCGCACACAAACATTTGGGGTACTCCATTTACATGTGACAGATGACTGTGGAAATATGGGCATTTGCCACTCAAGCTTTGCTCATTTGTTTATTTATTTGATTAATTTTGCATTCAAACAGTTTAAAGTCTCCAGTGTCACGCAACTGCAAATAATTTGAATTGCCTTTCAAAACAAAGACTCTGGCTGAGGGGATTTGAATATAAACCTAATTGCTCTGCTCTGTTGTGCTCCCTCTTCCATGTAAATATCATTAAGATAAAACACTTTTCTTCCTTTCCTCTCCTTCGCTCATAATAGAATTACAGAAACATTATTTCTGTTTCCCGTTGTTGCCTCCTGAGCATTCGTTTGACTGATTCCTCTTTCTCAGCTGTGCGCCTAACAGACTGCCAGAGGAGGAGGTGGAGATGGAGGTGGAGGTTGAAGCTCAAATCAGCAGCCCTACTTCCTCAGCACAAGCCTGTGAGGTAATCTGCACCCTACACACCCATAGGAGAATCCAGTTCAAAATGAGATCTCACTAGTTTCTCCTAGAGGGCTCCTTAGGAGAAAGAGGGAGAGATGGCAAAAGAATAAGAAGAGAAACCAAGCATTTTGAGGATTTAAAGACTGAAAAAGAGTTTTGTAGAGAAATTGTCCTCCCCTGGTTTCAGCCCAAGTGAAATCCACCAGCTCGTGATCTGAAATTGGCTGAAGTAAAAATATGAGGGAGTATATTCAGCTAGTCCAATTTAAGTTCAAGAAGAAAAGCAGAGACCAGGGCCTACTGAGATCTTAATTCTCCTAATGGGTCTTTAGGAGAAATAGGTAAGGTCTCAATAAGAGCTGATTTCTTTTAGCTGTGAGGTATGGTCATTATGTGGTGGATATATAACCCTTGGCCATAGGGCATAGCAAGGAAAAGAGGGGAAAAAGAGGTCTAAATGCCTATGCAGAATGACATACACAGTGCATAGTTGGTGAGTTTTGCAATATATTTGTGTCTATCACCCACAAATTCACAGGCACTCAGTGCATAATTGCTAGTGTTACTTTGTATGGACAGAAAAAAGACTGATATCATGCTTAAAAAATATGCTTTCACTAGCCTCGTTCAGGGTAGATATAAAGTCAACACAACAGCTAGCTTGTCTGGCTTGTCTGCTAATTTATATTTAGTCTGACCCAGACAGTCTGGTCTGGACGTCAAGAACATCCTGATCTATATGACTGTAAATCTCAGGATCTCTAGTGGGCCACTCTATTCAGTGATGTGTTCCGTTGGCTCGGGTATTTGGTGTAGGCTACTGCCTACATGGTAATGCTAACATGCCCACCACTTCCACTGACTTCAATTCCACATTTAATTGCTCGTACAGTTTTGTTAAAACACTAACTGATTCTTTTGGCACAATTTCTGAAACTGTTAACACTTGTAGCCAATCTGTTTACAAAGTCTTCCAAACTAAAAGCCCAATCAGCGCTCTACACTCTGTGCACACACACTACAGTTTTTGCTAAATGGTAACCACAACAGACTGCACAGTACACTTTTTGCAAAACAGTAAACACAACTCACTTGCAATTTTATAGCACACTTGTAGAAAAACTGTAAACTTCTGTGTCTTCTGCTCACACTATTCTGAGAATTGCCTTCCTACATTGACACTTGCCAAAGCACATTTTGATAATTACCTCACTCAACATTCAAACCTTTAGCACTCCAACAAAGACCGACAAGAATTTGTCTGGATTACAGTGTTGGACAATATTGGACAGAGAGTAAAAGAGGTGTGAGAATTAGAGGAGTGGAAGAGGGGAAGAAATAAGGAGAGGGACAAGAACTGTAAAGTGAAAAAGTGGAGAAAAGGGTGTGAAGGGTGAACTACTAAATCTTTCAAATATCAAAATCTCTATGAAAGTTTTATTGCAGTTTTGGCCCAATTCAATCTTATATACCATAGGCCTACACTGAAATACATCCACAATTTCCACATTTGGATACCTGTGCATATGCATGATATTGAGCTACTGAAAACTGACATGCTCTGCAGAAAAGAGTAAGCAAAAGCCAAATGTGATTTCCATTTTTACCGTCAGTGTGCAGTTTGCACAAATAGTGCAAAAAGTGCTTTTGCAAATAATTTATGATGTTTTGCTAGTTGGTTGGAAGGCTTTGGGATTTGTGTATAGAGTTTTGCAAAATTAGCCAAACGTTTGAAAAATTCTCTCTCTCTCTCTCTCTCTCTCTCTCTCTCTCTCTCTCTCTCTGTCTCTGAGTGAATGCAACATGTTTGGACCTGTGGCTCTTAAGTAATGATGCAGTCCCGCGCTGTTCCAATCACACGTGTAGAGAGCATCTTCTCACCCGGTCACCCACTGCTTGCACATCATCTCCATATTTTATTCATGATCTCATCTCCTGTTGGATGTGCCTTTTGTCAGGGACAAGGAAAAATAACAAACAAACATGCAACATGAAAATTTACTTGATATTCAAATCGTGAGTTGGGGCATGTCTGCTGCTTCCATTGACAACAGGCTATATCGCAGAGATGTCAGGGATGGTGTTCTATGGCTTATTCTTTCCTTCCTTGAGATGGGGGCTGATGTAATACAGTTATTTATTGAACATAAAAGCTTTCTCACCATATGCTTGTTCAGTCTATTTTTTTCTTCCGCTACTCAAATATCGTAAGCGCATCACAGGGTTGAGTGTAGTCTCTGCTCAACGGAATAGGAAATGGAATTGGATCCGATTCAGCAAGTGGCTACCCTCCCAATAATAAACATGAGCCATGGATCAGGAGAGCTGGCAATTTATAACCCATCTGCCTCATGTTATAGTTATACATTTTATGACTGTTCACCGGAGTGGAGATTGCACTCTAAAATGCATGTGTGTGAGTGCATGTGCTTGTTCGTGTGCGTAAGAAAGATTGCAGGTGTAAGCAGCTATGCTCCTCGTGTATGTATGTGTGTGTTTTAGTGAGTGTTGTGGTTCCATACTGTGCCTGATATAAATTGTGACTTAAAGTGTATAATTTTTAAGAAGTCTCTCTCTGTCTCTGAATCTTTCCTTCCTCCCTCTCCTCTCTCTCTCAAACACACACACCTCTCTCTCTACTCGCTTGTTTTCTGTCTCTGTCCCCCAGCTTGTCCTCTCCGACGCCTCAGATGTTCCGTCCTCATTCCCTCTTCCCTGGGACAGAGAGGATGAGCTTCAGAGAGGAGGAGGAGGAAGAGGAAGGTCCACCTCTGAGCCTCAGACCTCTCTCTCTTCCAACACACCTGTGGGAAACCTCGGACCCGCTGCAATCCACCCACCATGGGAAGAAGCATCTCAGGCATCCTCCTCCTCCTCCTCCTCTTCCCCCTCTGCCTCCCCCTCCTCTTCCACCTGCTCCTCTCTAGAACAACACAAGCAGCAGGGCTCCACTCCTCATCCATCAGTGCCAAGGGCCCAGGTGTCGGAGGCAATGTCAGCGGAGGCAGTGGAGCCGGTGCCGGGGGGAGAGTGGCAGCGGCAGCCAGTCGGACTAGAGTCCCGAGCTGATGAATCAGGACCAGGCACGGCAGGGCCGGAAGGGGCCCCTAACAAGCACATGGGCCCCCCGTCTGACGTGCGCCGCGTCCCCCTCTCGCTGTCCGGCAGCTCTGGAGGGACCTTGTTAGTTGGAGAGCTACTCAGCAGCCTGGCAGAGCACTCTGAGACCAGGGGAGGGGGAGAGGCATGTTCTCTCCTGCCGGCAAACACTCTTCCTCCTCCTCCTCCTCCTCCTTCTGTGTTTGCGGAAGCCCTCGGAGGGCAGAGACAGGAGCCTGCAGACAGGCTTGCCGTCGAGGTCCAATTTAACCGTGGCGTCATCTCAGCACTGTCCGTGGAGACCTCTCAGATACAGGCGGAACAGAAAGCAGCCCAGTCTCAAGCTGATGACTCCTCTGCCTCCCCCAACCCCGTCCCCAACTGCAACTCCAACTCCAGTTCCAACTCTGGCTCCAGTGCCCCACCTCCATCAGGGAATGGCATGGTGAGCTGGATGTCAGAAATGCTGAAAGACGCAGGTCGCCACCTGCCCAGCCCCGCAACTCAGCTACTGCAGCAGACACCCAGTTTGGGCGGCCTCTACGCACAGGTGTGCTCGCTGGTCAAGGAGGTCCCCTTCCTGCAGCAGCTGAGGCTGGAGCTCACCCTGAGTCCTGGGGCCACTGCAGTGGAAGCCAGGGACCTCGGCCTGCTCCAAGCCCCAACCCGAATCAAGGAGCTTCTGTCCCCGCAGAAGATGGCTACCAGCAGCCTGCCACGTGAGCTGGGGGCATTTAAGGAACTTCTGCCAACGCTACCGGAGCAGAGACAAATGAGGCTGTATGATGATCAGGACCAGCAGAGAGGAGGTATGGTCAGAGACAAAAGCCCTCCCTGGCACAGTGGTGAAACGCTGAGCTCAAAGCCACCAAGCCCCTCAGGTTTAGCTCAAATAGATTTGGCAGCTCAGCAGGAGTCAGTGTCTGGGGCTTCAGCAGACGCTGACACAGCACAGATGCTGAGCTGTGCTACGTCCCCTTCCAGTGAGGCAGCAGCATCAGTACAGGTGTGGACCCAGCGGCTGGTGGACTACCCTCCCCACATGCTCAAGCTGCAGTCTCTGCCCGTGCCCAGCCTGCTGTCCTGCCTACTCACCGTGTTGCCAGATGAGGCTCTGCCTTCACAACGCCCCCTGGTGGTGTGCTGGCTCAGTGCAGCCTCTTGTGCCCAGCCAGAACCCCGTCCGGCCCTGGCCTTCCTCCTGGAGTCAGCCCTTTACACTTTAGCGCTTGGTAACGAGTCCTGCCAGGCTCCCAGCAGCTCCATCCTCCAGCCGCCGCAGCGCATGGGTGTCTTCCACCATCTGCCCTTGGTCCAGGTTAGGGAGATTCATGTAGGATTTGCAGGCCAGAGTGTCAGGCTGACCGGAAGCACGGCTACTAGCGTTGTGACCCTCTACACCCACTGCCCCACACTGACCCAAGACCTGTGCCGCTGGCTGCTGTCTGCGCTCGGGGCTCGTGGGAAGCCCGCTGTAGATGATGACTGGGGTATCCACCCTCTACTGGCTGGGGACCTGCGGCGCCACACACTGGACTGGGCAGCACCGTCTGTACCAGACCTGCTGCTGTGCGCTGGGCTGCGGGTGAGCAGCCGCTTCCAGAAGAGCCTGGCACAACTGGTGTGCCTGCTGCATGGCAACATGGAGGGCTCGCAGCGACCGGTTCTGGCACAGGTGCAAGTGCTACTCTATGCCTCAGTGCGCAGGAGCTTCAAGACGAGCACCGAGTCGGACTCCAGTGCTCTCAGGGCCAACAACAGCGAGCCGTCAGAGGAGGAGCGGGAAGGTGGAGGTGCCACTCAGGTGGTTCTTCAGTTCTTCTTGACAGACACGCACCTGGGGCTGCTGCAGGAGGATGCCGTCTTCTACCCCCCGCCACGCTCCCTGCCGCTGGTGCCTAGCTGCCCCCAGTTCAGACTGCAACAGATGCGGCCTCGCGAGGACGTGCGCTGCGTGGTAGTCAAGGACGCCACCCGGCTAGAGGTCGTGCTGGTGCCGCACACCTCATCGACGATGACGTCAACAGTGGTTGGGGATGGGGGTCGCAGAGGTCAGTCACGGCCCTGTCACCATGCTAATGGCATCGCCGTCCGAGCTGACCACCACCAGCATTCTCATTGCCCATCCCATCGACCCGAGGTGTGGAAATTAACTTTCGCCAGCACCAGCGAGGCATCCTCCCTGATTAATTACTTGTCAAACGTCTGATCAGGGAGCTTGGCGGCAAATAATTAAGAGTCCCGCCAGAGGAATCCACCTCCGAGATTGAACAGAGGCTTGAGCGTACACTCCTGACAATATGGAAACCTTCATCTCAGTTTATCGCCTTGTGCTGACTCTCATCTTCACAACATGGTAAAGTATAGGGGAATTTATATAGTGGACGTTATTTGTAGATGGAGTCTGCACTTCAGGCAAGGAGGTCTGCTAAGGGGGGTTGTTGTTTGGAAAAACTGTCTGGGTGAATTAATTAAGGTCTCGGAAGGCAACGTTTATTGTACAAATGGCTTGTAATGAATGCTGTCCTCTTCAACCCGCTACAAAAATCAAAGCCAATTTGTGTTCCAGCCAAATGACTTGAGAGTCAAGTAGATGAATGTTCCTGCACTTTTTCCAGATTAGTGTATATATAAATTGTATACAATCAGAGCACCCTAGATAATTAGGCACAAACAAGGTCCAAGAGATATTTTCATATTTGTTATACTACACTGTATAGGCTATATTTATGTGTGTCTATTTTTAGTCAATATATTTGTTGTTTTCTTGTTTGCTTTGCGTCAGGGGTCAGGGGTCAGTCATTAATTGTGATGGTGTGCCTTGTCTTTTTTGTTTGTTTTTGTTTGTTTCTTCTTCTTAATTAGTGGAATGATGATTAGTATAAATATGAATGCCATTTATATTTATTATTAAACTATAAAGAAACTCAAGCAATGAAGACAAATGATGCAACCAGCACCCTCAAATTGTAAGTAGCTTTTTAAATTCTCTGCTTTTAACCCTGCTGTGAAGATTTCAGACATAATCATGCCTGACTTTAGTTCTGACACTGTGCCTTCCCTGTTTGTTTTAATGTATGGGTATCTTGCGTACAATTATGACTGTGAAATATATGACTTTGTAAATTCACTTAATATGTATTTTCTATCTATGTTTCAGTTTGCATTAATAAAGAATTTATAAGCTCATATTAATAATGGTTTGACATTAGTGACAACAAACTATTCCATAGATATTATGTGATGTGTTTTAAGTGAAACACTAAAGCTTTCCATGTAATCCACAGGGAGAGAGAGCACTAGGCTATAGCAGCATAACTGTTTACCATCGTATGTCAGTAATTCATGCACTGCACTGCTAACTAATGGGAGTCTTTCCTAAGCTTTAAATTCCTTCCCTTGTCTTCCCTGAGAGTTCCAACGACCCCACCTCCACCTCACCACTACCAGCTGGCCCCTGTCATGCTGGGGGGGTGGGCACCTCTGCCTTCTTCAGTAGCAGCAGCAGCTAAAATCACACCCTCAGAACAGTAGTCATGATTTCGTTTATTTGGTATATTTTGTCCAATTATATCTTCAATTTCAAGTCCTTCAAGTCCAAGGTAAAACATCAAATTCTTATCTGTCCTACTACAACAGTGTAAGGATCATAACATATAGATATTGTGTAATGTAATGCCTTCAACCATTTGTATGTGGGTCTTGTTACTGTATGTGTCTGTGTACACCTAGGGTTTTTTCAGCATCTCTCTCTCTCTCTGCTGGATATACCGGATGGGTAGGGCTGGGCTATTTACCTTGTTTTATCCATTTTACCTTTTCTCTCCTCCTCATTTCCACCTTCCCATACCGTTTACTTTCCTCCCCTGCATATTGTTTCTCTCTCTCCACACACACACTCTTTGTCTGTCTCTCTCCCACATTGTGTTTGTGAGGTTAGTGTTGGCAGGCGTTTGTGTCTCTTAGGACCCCGTGCGGACAGCCTGAAGGTGCCTTCCCAGCATCAATATTCTGCTTACCTTTCTCGCGCGCACGCACACACACACACACACACACACACACACACACACACACACACACACACACACACACCCCACCGCTAAGGACCTTGAAGGTCAAGGTGAGCCTTCGCCTGCGCTCCTCTTCCAGGTGCTACAGCCAACACACATACATACAAATGCACAAAGGTATACACACACACACACACACACACATTGGATAATGTGTTTCCCCTTCCTTCCATCTCCAGCCCTCGTAACTGCTCACAATGGCAGGCACCGATGATGGGAAGGCCAGGGTCAGCTTGCTCACTGCCCGTGCTCACACTGTGCCCCAGGGCTGAGCTAGAAACCCACGGAGGCAAGGCAGAGGGGTTGGAAGGCCATTTTTTCAGCGCTTATCTGAAGTGAATGCTACCATCCAGCAGGGAAAATTGCAGGATGGGTGAGTTTTGTGCAATCAGTCTCCTCACCCAAGAGCTGTGAAAATGGGAAGCAAGACGAGGACTTGGAGGGAGAGAGAGAGAACCTTTCAGAGTGTGAAGTTTAAAAAAAAAAAAAAAACAGATCTGCCTGATTCAGTTTGGGGAAGAGGTTTGCCAGGTGAAAGAATCTCTTTCTTCCAGCATTTGCTCTCTCTACCAGCTAAGAAATTCAATTAGCCTTCATGCCAACGAGCTGTGAACTGTCATCTAATTCTTATCAGCAAGAAACCAAAAGAGGGGGAATAGCAATCACATCTTAATATTGCGCTTTAAGACAGGGCAGACACCCTTGTGTGCCCAGGGAGATTAGCCCCTCGTTTTTCTACTCTCATCACTTCACTTTGGGATTTTTGAGCTTCAGCCAGGGGAAGTCATTTGCAAATATTTCCTCAGTCATTGAAAGGTTAGCAATGGGAGATGGAAAGTGAGACGGTTCTGGCCTCAGAGAGAGAGAGAGAGAAGAGGAAAGAGAGAGATAAGGCCTTAAACTAATAGCATAATTGAAAACATGGAGAGGGTTCGCTTATACTGTGTGTGACCTGTGTCACTTCATCTTGTGTGTTCTTTATTGAAGTCATCGAGCATGGATGTGATCGCTTTTCTAATATTGGCCCAAATGATTATGAGGCCTGTGCTTTTGATGAGATAGTTAATCTCCGACTCAGACTTTGATTGAAAACACGGAGCTCCTCTCTGGTGTCTTGCTGAAGTCCATCCAAACCATGCAAATATGACACTTGAATGGAGGAGTTGTGTGAGAGAGAACTATGACTAATTCATTGTGTCGAATTCACACTTGGTAATTCTGCATTTTGATGATTCAGTGATGGATAGTCAACAAATTGCTGCTGAATGTTTGACAAATATGCCACAAACTTTTTGACAGACTTGTCAACTAAGCCCAGGAGTCAACTTGTCAGCTAACTGCCGGTTGTCAATTAAACAGATCCTAGCCCAGCACCAGCTCCAAATATATGCCATTACATATTACAGCAAAACCTAGTATGTGGCTCAAATATTCCTGTTGGTTTGCCTCAAGTAAGTAGCTCAGAATGTAATATTATGTAAATTGTTAGAGCTTGCTCTGTGTTTAATTAGTATTTGAAAAGAAAGATTGAAATCATCCCTGTGCTTTCATTCCTCTGCCACTACTTTGACTCACTCACAGCACTGACTGTTATCAGACTCCTGAGTTCTAACAGAACAGGTTGTTTTAATAAAACATTGTCACTACTTGTGACAATCATGATCATCAACCATCTTGTGATTGCGGATCAGAGAGTTGTCCTTGAGAAAAGTAGACACCCGTCTTTGTCCTGTGTGTGTGTGGGGGAAAATATTTCTTATCTGTCCCTGCTGGTAACCCTGTAACTGAACTGCATCTCGGTTCTTTTAATTGAGCCCAGAGCCCATCTCTCGAACATGATGAGATGCTGCAGCCACACAAAGCACTTCTGAGAAGCTTTGAGCAGCAGCGCCGTTGTCACTCATGAGTTCAACCTTCCCCACACCATGGATCACAAGCTTCACTTCCATCTGGATTTTCACAGCAAGTAAAACATTTTAGAAATGACACATGAGAGCCAGAGACCTGTGAACCATGAACCAGAGACCTGTGTACACACTTCATGTCAAAAATAAATAAAAAAATGAACAAATAAATTAAAAAACACTTAAAAAGTGCTCTCTCTCACCTACTTGTTCAAAGAAGCTGAGGCAGGAATAATGGCTCTATCTGTCTGTGTGCATCATCATCGGGGCTGTTTGCTTTTCTGAGTGTTTTTTCCCCCCTCTCATTGGTCTTTCATACAGCACACACTAGCCCCGTTTACATGGACACTTTTTTTTCTGAATAGAAAGGGAATAATGGTTCAATCAGAGTAGAAATGACCTATGTAAACACCCCAATCGGAATAGAATTTCTGATCCGATTAAAATTTTTATCGGAATGACAGGGGTGCTTTATTCTGTTCCTATTCCGATTGAACAATCATCTAAACACTCGAATTAGATAGAACTTTTTTCACACATGCTCATCACTCATCTTTCAACATGAACAAGCCTTCATTTCATGGAAATAAAGCCTCTGATAGCTATTTTACTGTTGCTGTGATCATCCACGTTTCACTCCCATTCTGGACAACTATAGGGCCATGTAGGCTGGTGATATTTTTGCCAAGGTAACAATAGTTTTCTGAGACAACTGACAGCAGTTTACTGTGCTCACCTTTGGTGTGATGAGTTACCCTCCCTTGGTTACCCCCTACCCGCACTAAAAAGACATCTATGATTACTATTTTGAGGTCATTTTAAAAACAGGTCAAATGTGCGCCACCACTTGACATCTGATCGGAATAGAATGTTGCTGCATGTAAACAGACGGCCCAGAATTTTTAATCAGAATAGTTTAATCGGAATGGCAGGTTATCTATCTATGTAAATGGGGCTACTGTGGGCTCAGTGCTAATGAGTAGCATCTACTGAGGGATGTTTGGCCTGCAGAGCTGCACAGGTTACTCTGTAGTGACAGCAGCAGATCAGAGTGCCTAGTTATGACTGAGAGCCGAGTATGATTTCAGCAAGGCCAGAACTAGAAGGACCCCTTCCCTTTACACACGAGCGCGCACACACACACACACACACACACACACACACACTTAACTGTCTCACCATGATTAAAGCCTGTCGCATCAGAAGAGACATTAAGCTTCATTCATATTTGTTGAGTTAGACATCATCTCTCCTTCAGGTAGAGAAAATGAGAGAGAGAACAAGAGTCCTAACGTCTCCACCATAAAGAGACCTGCATATGTTAGACTAATGTTCCTTTGTCTCTGAGCTTAAAAGCTTGACTGGAGCATAGTCCTAGTTTCTGTGAGCGATGAAAGTAGCAGGTGGGTAAATATTCTTCACAGAAAGGATACAAATAGGACGCTTCATCTTACTTTGAAAATTGGACAGGTATATGGTCTGATGAAGCACACCAACTTGCAGTGTCCCCTTGATCGTTAATGCCATGAGAAATGATTGTGTAGCAAACCACACATAATATCCTGTCAGGTCTTTCCACACATAATATCCTGTCAGTGCTTTCACACAGCACTATAATGTCTCAAAAGTCACACACAAATGATATCTCAGACACAATGAAAATGACTCGTCTTAAGCAGAAGGTCAAAAAAAAGGATGGTGTGCATAGCTTCAGTGTCCTTAATTCAGACAGGCGGACGAGTCTTTCTCAAGACTTGACAGTTTTTTATCTTCCCAGCGCAGCCCCGAGTGTGGAGGGATATGTCCTCTTTTTAACACACATCACACCCCTCGCCTGCATTCAGCAGGAGCTGTACAGGGGAGGTGGAAGGGGTTCCAGAGGGACCGGTACTCGGACCTATCGGGATCTGTCTGTCTGGTTTCCATCCACCTCTCTGAACCCCTTAGCCCAGCGCCATCAATCACGACCAGGACACTTCCTTTATTTTTAATGGCACCTCTCCTGGGCTTGGATGCTTCAGCCGTTAGATTAATGGTGGATTCACAGAGATACTGATTATTTTTGCATTTCTATCCTTCATACTTTATTATTTTTACCATTAGAGCTAGATTTGGTCTCATGCTACCTTTGTAATGGAGAAAACAGAATAGTTTCTCAAACTTTCTATCATTAATATGCCATGATAATACTTTCAGTGACAACACTGATTTATTTGTATCGTTCCCATTTGAATCACAGCCTTAGTCACTTTATTGTCTTGAGAAATTTAGCAGGAAAAAGATCTTTGAAATCACACATAAATGGTATTACTGATTATAATGTTACAGTCCACAATATGTGTTTAATAAACCTTGTGAAAAATGGGTGTCATAATATTGAACCTATGCTCCTAAAATGTCTTAAAATGACTGAAGTTTCCTTTGCTTTTGGAACGTGTCTATCTGAGGTGCTTTTTTTGTTTGTTTTTTGCCTGAAAAGGTATTAATGACCCATTTCACAAAAAAGTAGTCTCTTCTTTGATCAAATTGCTAGTGTTTGCAAATATAAACAGACTCATGAGAGGCTCATATGCCAACTTACATGAGCTTATCCACTGGCCTCCTAGCCATTGTGCCAAAGGCAGCGTCTGAAGTGTTGCACCAGCCTCTCCAAAGCCCTCCTCTCAAAGCCGGCCACAAACACTTCAATGTTTTCCTTTTCTTCACTCATTTGGGTCAACAGCAACCCAATCCCTTTTAACCTCCTCATTCGGGCTCTTTTTAATGAAGCCCAATCTGTTGTGGTGGAGGCGCTTTTTATCGAGGGCTCTGATGGAATTTGTCAAGGGTGCGCCTCAAATGAGATGCACACAATGGCGCCCTGAATGTCAGCGGCAGCCTGCGTCTTTGAGCCCGGGCTCATTTGTGCATGTCTGTCCTGGGGCCAGAGGAATTTCAATGCCCTTTAGAGAGAGATGATGTTGTCACACAGTGTCATTCTTAAATTGGAATACTCAGTCCTCCTCCATACCCCCCATCCCCACCCCTCATGCACACACACACTCTCTCCTGCCTCCCCCCTTGTTTTTTGGACCTCGTGTAAGTTGCATTAGCATTTCGCTTGAAACCGTGAGACATTTTGCCACCGTGAATTCTGACAGATTTCACAAGCTCAGTTTCTGCTCTTGCCCCAGGGGGAGAGGCACGGCTCACCATCTGTTGATACCGAGACGAGCGCCTCCGTAAAAGACTGTTATTTCTGCCGTTGCTATTCCGGATGCCCTTGTGGTTTTTCAGGAAGGAAAATTATGCCAGCATTGTATCTAATTTACAATGTCGTCAAGATCCAAACAATTAATCACCCGAACACCACAGGCTTCTAAAAGCTGAAGTTTTCTGGGATATTTCAACTGTTAATTCTTTCTGTAGTGTCTCTGAGTTGATCATGCAGAATAGAGGTTTCACAATATTCAATTCTAGCACATTCTTATTATAATATAGAACACACACACTTCATTCTACAGCATTCTGCTGTATTATGTGCTTATCAGGTTGCCTTTTGACACTTACAGCCCCTGGAGGTCTACATAAAACATCAAATGATACTTTGGCCTGCAGATCTCCAATCACCAACAGCATGAAAAAGACAGAAAGCAAGACTGAAGCAGGGACACGTTACCACTGCATCTGCATCACCTCATCCAGAAACGATGCAGCCTCCATATTGCACTGTGTGTCTGGGTGGCTGTTTCCACTTGTAGACCGTGTCAGTCTAGTTCATTTAAAACCGTCTACAGTGGACTATTTTTTTTTGTTCCTCCAGCAGCTGGGCCTAGAAGCCTCAGTTCATTACTAGGCAAGTGATTGTGTCTCCGCTGTGCTGGGCTGATTTCAATCTCCAGTCAATGGGCCGCTATTAAGTTAGATTGCGGAGCTGTACACCAGAATAGTAAGATTTGTCTCCATTTTTGCCAGTTTAGCACCTTTCTTTATGAAGCGACTCATCGATTAGATGGCATTTCTGAGGGCGTAAGCACAAAGTTAATTGTCTGCACTTGGAGTTGTTGAAGGCCGGTGCCACTCTAATAGAGCCCAGTGAACACTGCATCCATCTCAGGCGCATCCCAAAGCAGCTTGCTCCAGAAAGCATTGCAGAACTCTGGGTAATGAAGTGCAGCAATGTGTTCCTCTCTGCCTCTTAGATTTACTTTTAATTTTATATGTAAATTGTATCTTTTTTTTAAGAACATTACAATTACGTGACATTAAAGCAACAATATGCCGTTACATATTTGCCATTTTCGGGTACTGCTTTTACTGACAAGCAGGCCTAGTTTAGGGCCTACTTTGGGGATCTCTAAATTCATATAATTTGTCTAGTCACATAAATGGCGTAACTGATACCCCCAAAATGCATAGTCATTAACTGTAAATTGGTGACTATGCATTAGTAAAAATAGTGCCCTTGATTTTTACATGCATTGTTGCATGTAGGTACAACAAAACAAAACTCCCTAAACTGCTGCTTTAAGCAGACTCCCACCTACTCCAAACTCAAGTTTGACATGCTCAAAAACACATCCACCTTTAGTTTATGATGCCTGCAGCTTACCTGTGCCCTGACAGCACTTTCTGCTGGTGCTGTGTCACATGTGCCACTGAGTGCTGGCACCACTCATAAATACTACTGTCTGCGGTCGCACCCCTTCTCTGTCCTCCCGTGGGGGAATATAGACTACCATGGCCCTGATGTGTCCCACTGCCTCTCACCGGAGACACAACGTTCACCACTATTTACAACGTGCTCTCAGACAATCAAGACAAGGTTGTTTTCCGAGGCCTGCCACATTTTACTTTTCTTTACGGGCCCGTGAGAAAGCACTGTGGCGGTGCTTCTTGAATGCTGATGTTGTCGAAGTCGAAGCCTCCTCCTCCTCCTCTCTCTCTCTCTCTCCCTCAGCTTGCTCCGAGCCTCCCTGCTTCAGCATGAAGGCATTAATCATAGCGCAGGAGTTAAATGTGACTGCAGGCGTCTCTGTTATGAATTGCGCAGGAAAAGGCATAATTAGTTTGGCACAGATCTATTTTGCAGTCGTCGTGTATTCAGCGGAGATGCGTCAGGGTGCAGATTGCTTTTCTGCTGGATTCATTATCAGCTGCTTGGGCTCTGGGCGCCGTTGGCCCTTAGTGCGTTGACTTAAACCCAGTGGAGTGCTCCTGTCTCTGGACTCTGTGATTGCTGGCCCACACTGCAGTGACCTTCTGTATGTCTTCTGTATTCATGATCGGTTCCCATGGTGAGACAGCCACACAACCAAAATGGAAGTCGCAGATGATCAGAACGGCTTCGCATTTCTTCTGGAAATCTGAAGACGGGGACCTGCAATCAGTCAAAGAGTTTTCCAAAGACTACTGCCTCGTCTACACTGACCTTTAGATGACGATGACACTCTTTAAGAAAGGTTACACAATAACATTCTAATTGGATGATTGATAGAAATTTCCAGCAAATGACTGCTCCAGATACAAAGGAATTCCCAAACAACATGGATTAGTCACACCGCTGTAAAAGGTGTCATCATCTAAGAAGTGTTTGCATGAGCAGCTTAGCTGGACACTGAGTAGATGCTAAGAGGGCTGTGTTATTATGGTTACTATGGTTACACTGCATTATCTATGGTAAGGTTATGTTATGCTTTCTATCACCTTGGGATGAAGGGCAATATTTATTCTTGGCTTGCTTTTTTCTCTCCTGGCTGTACAATCATTTCATTTTCAGTGCTGGCAGGGGATTGTTAGACTGCTGGCCTGATTCTCATCAACACTTTGTTATTTCTTTGGCTAAGCAGACAGTGCCATTCCTCTCTCATCTCAGGTTTATGGGAGGGAACTTGTTCCAATTCATAATAAGACACACACACACACATATATATATAAACACACACACATATAAATGTCTATTAACATTTCATAAACTGTTTTCAGGTAATGAATAATGTTTAATAAGTTGTTTGACAGAGTGAACACTAAGGTTGGCTTTTAGCGAAGCATAGAGTTCTACACTTGGAGGGCAGCACTCTTAAGTGGTGACAATGGACGCAGTGTGATCCATCAGTGTTTGTCTGAGCTAATGCTACCCTTCATCACCCAGGGAACTGGCTGTCCTCAGCTACTTTAGTCTATCTCTGACCCACAGCACCACTCCACCATCCAGTGATTACATTCAAATAAGTTTTTCTGTTCTGGACACACACGCAGACACACATCTGTCCTCAAAAGCACTCGTGAGGAAAGAACAGACTGCTCTGACATTAATTTTGTATATGTGATGAGTTAGAGGAGCAGACTCTTAATGCGCAAAACAGAGACTACAATATGTGTTCTGCTCAAGGTCTGCTTTTAAAAGGGGATGTAGTATGCTATCTAAGAAGTATGTGAGCCATGCAAACTCGTGTCCTTAAAGTTAATTGGAGCACTTATCTCAGTCATGTGACTGTTGAAAGCCATATTAACTCCAAGCCTTCAACAACACACAATGTGTTATTCAAATTTTTCCCATTATAGAGATGTCAAATGTTACTGAGATGAAGACGGAGGCTCTCTGAATAGCTTGTTAAGAGGCTGATGTGTATACCTGAGCCAATCAGTATGACTGTTGGTTTAGCATGTAATATGTGTAGTTTGGTCCACTGGCCAGCCCTTCATGATGTAGAGTGATTAAGGCCCTGCTGGAGGGGTTAACATTTTGCCCTGATATGTTAGCTCATACTGATTGTGAGTGAGTAGAGCTCTGTGGCTTACAATTCCTGTGTGTGTGTGTGTGTGTGTGTGTGTGTGTGTGTGTGTGTGTCAATCCTGTCTTCTTTCACCTCTTGCTGGCGAATAAATCATACTGGTTGAGGTGGCGCTGAACCAGAGCAGACAGATGGTGGCCTCAGGCAGTTCTTCAGTAAAGATTGTCCATTTGTACCCTGCCTTAACCTCTCTCTCTCAACCATCAGTAAGCAAGGAGCAAGACACGCCCGACCGCCAAAACACTTGTTCTCTCGTCGGCGTGCAAAAAATCAAGACAGTTGAGTCAAGATAGCCAAGCCAACTAGTGCTCACCCTGATCCGCTGTGCCCAAATCAGACCTTCTTGTTCCTCCCGCCAACCATCACAGCAGCCTGCCTGCAACACCGCTGATCGGCAGCCATGGCCATTTTATGGAGCCTGAGCTTGATTACTGCGGCAGCCAACTCTCCTACCCCTCTTGCCAAGTTTCCACCATTTTTTTTTTCTGCCACGCCACTGCCATCCAAACCTTCCTCTCTCTCTGAATCGCTCTCATTTTCTCCTTGACTACCTCTTTCTCACCTCTTCTCTTTCTTTTTTTTTCTCTCTTCTCTCTTTCTCTCGGTTCCTCCAGAGATCGGTTTTGCTCCAACCGCTCTTTAACAGGAAGGGAGGCACATTCCTTGACTCTCTTCCCAGTGGGGGTACATAGCCTTCCTTCAACCTCTCGCTGGTCACTGAACCTGAATCGATGATCGCTCAGCACCCCTCTACCAGTGCATAATTGGCACCTGAGTGACTCAGGGGTTCCTTGCCCTGTGTGTGTGCGCATTCATGTGTGTGTATGTGCATGCGTGTGTGTATGTGTGTGTGTGTGAGCGGCTGTTCTTGGCACTGTCGTGCCGGGTGGGGTGTGTTGTTTCTCCCCTCTCTAAATTGCTCCTTGGAGATCCCCTTTTTCATACAGTACAGTGCTTGTGCTGGGTGTGTGCCTCTCTGCTGTCGCTGAGATAGGCCCTGTGCTTGGGAGCAATTTGTCCTACCTGAGTGCACCCCCCGCCCCTGGAGACGGTCTCTAAGTGTTGGATGACCCTCGCGAACCCGCTGTTAATCCAGCAGCAGGCTGTGTGACAGTGTGGATGCTGAGACGTATCCGACCTCCAGTCCCGCTGGGCGGGGGGTGAGGTGGGGGGAGGTTGTGGTTGAGGGTTATGCTAATTCATGGTGATGGGATTCCTCTCGTGGCTTCATTTAAACACTGGCCTCATATCAACACACACACACACACACACACACACATACTCCCACACACTCACGCATCAGTTCTATCTCCCCAGCTAGACCTGTTTTCCTCTGCCTGTGTGTGTTTATCTCTCTCACTGCTTGTACAATGCTCATGAAAAGGCAAAGTAGCCTGTATATTCAAGTATAGTGAATTCACTCTGTTGCCCACACGGTAATCAGGAATCAGGGACCTGGAAAATATCAGCAATCAAGAACCAAGAAGAGATTGAAAAGAGGATCTGTTTTTTGAGTTCTAACTAGACTCTGTCTCACCCTTCCCTTAACCCAGACACACTGCTTAGATTAAGTTCGCTGCTGTAGACGCATTACTTCAGGACCGCTATGCTAGCATAATCAACATGAACACAGACTGCTCTGCTATTGCAAAATCATTAAACCAATATCTTGTAAACAACATTACTGTCAGATGGGTGCCTTGCACTTAAAAAGCCTCATCTTCTCCCAGTGGTCAATAGGTACCTCCAGCTGTTTTTGACCTGTGGTTAAACTTTTTCTCCTGTAATCATAAACTCTGAGAGACA
Source organism: Tenualosa ilisha (assembly GCA_015244755.2). Classification (NCBI taxonomy): domain Eukaryota; kingdom Metazoa; phylum Chordata; class Actinopteri; order Clupeiformes; family Clupeidae; genus Tenualosa; species Tenualosa ilisha. The sequence goes on along the minus strand of PYXC01000133.1, from coordinate 4,374,207 downwards.
CCAGAATAAGTATGAAATAGCTATCTGCTAATGCTATAAGCTGATGGTATTGTGACATATTGCAACATATTGCTAATGTTTTGTAGTTTTGTAGTCTTCTAGGCTTTGAACTGCAGTGTTGCGTTTGTTCTGTGTTTGTCTGAAGGTGGTGAATGATCTGAATGGTCTTTCCCCCAGCATGGCTCACTCAGGCTCTTTCAGAAGATGGCAGCAGTAAGCTTTGTCTCTTCACACACATTTTCCTCCTCCCTCTTTCTCATTCGCCCCTCTCTCTCTCTCTCTCTCTCTCATACGCTCTATCTCTCTCTCTGCCTACCTCTCTGCCTTTCCTACCTCTTATAAATAAAAATTGTGCTCTGCCCTGTAGATATCTTGCTTACTGAAAAGACAATGGGAGTTGGGAAATAAAAGAAAGAAAGAGAGAAAGAAAGAAGGAAAAACACAAATGGACAAAAAGCCCGAGAAATAACACATAACCAAAATCAATCTCGGAGGGATCCCCTCTTTTCTCAACACACTCATGCTCTGTGACAGCAATAAGGCACAAAATCTGTTTTATTTATCTCCGCCATCCATTTTAAACAGGCACTAAATGAAGACAGAGCGGCGAGGCAGAGTTTGTGAAACCAAACCGATAAATAGACTGGAGAAACACTGGAACAGGGGATTGGGAGCAGAGGTGAGGAAACAGAGGAAATGAGAGAAGTAGAACTGAAGACAAAGTGGGGAAGAGAGAGAGAGAAAGAAAGAGAGAGAGACAGAGAAGGAAAGAAAGAAAGAGAGAGAGAGAGAGAGAGAATGGAGTGTCAATGGGAGTTGCAATCATTAATTAATACAACTCTGAGTGAGAAGTGGATTGATTCCACTCTCATATTCCCATCCAACTCTCTTTCACGCACACGCACACACCCACACACACACACACACACACAACATGGGGTAGTGTCTTGGGACAGACAAGAGTAGAGGGCTATCATTCCAACCCAGCTCCGGTTTAATAGCCTCTAATTGTTTGAAATGTCACGTAGTAAACCTCTAGGGCCAAATCAAGATGATTATGTATTGACTTTCCAGTCCCTGACATTAAGAATTTTTTGATTATTTTTGTTTTCAAGTTTCTGTCATCATTGTTGTTTATGGCGCAGAGCTCATGAATCTAAAATATTAGCTCAGAGTAGGTGTGAAAATATCTCATTAAAACAGTGGCTGATGTTTAGTTGAGCACATCACTTCTACACATGGAGTGTCTCTGTGAGCGATTGCTCTTGCCTGCAAACCCCACCCTCTGACTGCATGTGTCATAAATAGGCATGACGGTGGCGTGTCAGAGGGCTGTCAGCCGGGTGACAGCTGGCTCGTGGAGCACGGTGAGAGGCAGGGACCGCCGTCACTGGAGCATGTCCACCACCAGCATCTTCCACCCCCAGCAGCTCCCCCCAACCCCCTCCATCTCATCCCCACCTTATACCCCCCCCATACACACACACCCACACACACATACACTCACCCCCAGAGCCTCAGCATGGCGTTCTGCTCCCCCAGACGTGTGTGCTGCATATGGGTCTGCCCAGCCGTGGCAACCCGGCCTGCCCAATTACAGCAGCTGCCAGCTGGGTCCAGCCCTGGCTGCTACAGTCTCCATGCTCCGCCGACACCAGCCCTCCGCCGGCCTGATGGCCCATCAGACCCAAACAAACTCAAACTTTCTCCCTTACAATTAATCTCCCGCCTCTCTCTCTTCTCCCTCTCTCGTCTCTCTCTCTCTGTCTGTCCACTGGCGTGGTGTTGATGGTGGTAGTGGTAGTGGTGGTGGTTGCAGTGATGATGTTTACGGTATCTCCAAGGCATCCATCTCAGTGCAAGGGGCTGTGGTGACACATTTGGGATGTGCTCATTGTAGCATCACCATCAATCTGCACTGGCATTATCTTGGCAGCATGCATGGCCCGGAGATGCTGGCACCAACATTGGCATCACCGCCTCTCCTAACTCACTCTTTGACTCAGTGTCAGAGAGCTGGCCCTCAGTCAGAGCTGGCAGTAATGGGACAGAGCAGCAACACTGCATCTGCCCTGGCATGTCATTAAATCTCTTCCCTTACACTTTCAGCTTGGGGAAGTTAATTAAAATGGTCTGCAGCACACACAACCAAAGAGGATGCCTGGAAGGATTGTCATTTAAAGATCATGTAAAAATAATTATAAAGACACAGATTACACACATTTGCATTGATCCTGATGCACTCTGCTTTCAATGCTGACAGAAGAACATCATAGTGAGGACGCATGTATACCATGTATTCATTAACGTTAGCACCATAGATTTGTTAATGTTAGTAATTATGTGTTGTAGTTTAATGCTGTCCCCATTCTCTAAATTAAACCATAATGTATACGTAATTGAATGGAATTTCATTTTAAGTAGGCCTTTGACTTCGTGTGATATGGATTCATGCAACAACTATAATTGAAATGAGTAGGCCTATATGTTTGCAACAGTATGACAGCAACCTTAGTGGAAATGACAGCTACTAAGAATGCCATTGCAGCAGTGAGCCGTCCGACTTGATGAAGACATATCATATGTTATTTATAGGCACAGGCATTAAGACACTGTCTACAAAGTCTGAAATCACTGTTTGACAGTATAGCAAAATCTTATGGGCCGACAGTAATTTTTAGTAATTTAGTAATTTTTCCCAGTGGTCTCTGCCAGTCTCTGATGGTAGCAGGACAAAGGGGACAAAAGCAGCCGAATATCCCAGCTTCTGTTCCAGTCAGCGGCCATGTTTTACTCGGTAATAAAACATCTGTCAGTTGGTTGGTTTGTGTTGCCCGGATGTGGATGGCTGTAAGTGTCCGAGAGGGCCGCTGTAAGTCTGCGGTGTTTACTAATCTGTCGGTTGATTTATTTTTCCCTCTGTGCATCAGACGTACTAGTTTGGAAACTGCTTGGAAGACTTTCCTGTTTTTTTTGTTTTTTAATTTACAATGAAAAGAGTTTTTTAATAAAAAAAACATCATTGTCTGAATTATGAAATGTGACACAAATTTCTACCACTATGCCTGCAGCAGCTGTTTTTGAGTTTGCAATCCCCCTTTTCTCCCTGTACCGAGTGTCTTTCATTTACCATCTCAATCTCACACCATTTCCATCCTGCCAGCACCCTCCCAGCGCATCCTCATGGCTCCCCTGTGCTGCTCCTCCATCACTGTCTCCATGTCATCCCTCTCTTTTCCCATCAGCCACCCTCTGAGTCCCATTTCCGTCGCCACATCTCCACCCTCCAGCCCACTGGCCGCTCCCAGATGAGGCCCGAGTTCCCCGCTGGCCTCCCCGTTCAGCCGCGCGTGTTGTCCTGTATGTCCTGTTTTATGTGCTGCTGTTAATGTTACTGCTGGGTCAGGTTTGGTTTGGTTTGGTTTGTGCATGTGTGTGTGTAGGGAGGTGGTGGGGGTTCTGGGGCTGGAGAGGTAATAGTGTGATATCAGTCTGAGTCACAGTGGGTTGGATCTCTCTTTCTTTTTCTCTTCCTCTCTCTGTCTCTCTCTCTCTTCCTCTCTCAAGGTGAAGAGAAAGAGAGAAACACACAAAGGCAAACAGGGCTGTTGTTTGCATTTGACGTTACTCATCAGATGACGTGTGTCTGTATCTGTGGGGAATTCAGTAGGCCAGATATCCTTTTGAGCTTTTTACTACTGTGGGGATGCAGTCCTACTCGTGTGTGTCAAAGATGTAAGTCATCAAGAGGGCAAGAAAAACAAAACAAAAAAGAGACTGACAGGACATTAGGACATTTCTCATCTATTGCAATAACTTGAGGGAGGACAATGGGCCAGTGTGCAGATGAAGATCACTGGATGTCTGGTGGAGCCTAGAGCCCCTATGCATTAATGTCCACTGTGGTGTTTACCTTGGGATTTCAGCACGCAGCTTGATATAGGAAGGAAATAGATTGTGAACTACACATCTCTTAATTGCACATGTACTTGCCACTGTTTGTCTGTTTGCTGTGTTAGTTATCAATTAAATGGTCTCTTTAAGAGGCGACGCTTGACTGCAGCACATCATAGGCTAGTATTGTGAAGGATGGGGTCTCATAAGAGGTGTCTTCCCACCCCCTATCCTGACCCCAGTTCACTTTTATTGTGGAAAAGGTTTGGTGTGGAGGATTAAAGTAACACTACAGTAATAATATTGGTTGTTTAAACAGCTAGACACACACCTTTTCCAAACACCTTCACCTTCTGGTGAAGAGAGACACTAAGATGTTATCCAACAAAAAACAAGGTATCTGTTATCCTCCCAGTCAAATCCACATATCAATCTCTGTGATAGTATCCCTGTCTTAACTACTTGTCTCCTGTCTCCTGAGTGAATTGCTTGTCATTAGCCACCAGTCGGGCATTGAAATGGCTTGAGACCTGTGCCACACTCTCTCTCTCTCTTTCTCCTCCAGCCCTGGTCTTAATCCTCAGTGGCCCTCTGTCCCCAGCCATCCATCACTGGCAGCGAGTTTGATTAGACTTCCGGAGGCGGCCTGCTCTTTAAAGTCCTGACAGGCGCGGCTGCTTTGTGTCTGCCTGTATGACGGCCGCATGTCAGGGGGCTGTGATGGATCCCTCTCCTCCCCATCCCCGGAGAGAGGGTTTTTTTTCCTTCCCCATGTCTCCTGCATAGATAGTTCCTTTGACATAGCTTGTTTTGGGTCCCTGCTCAGTTCTGTAATTGATTTTGCTCCTCTTTTGTGCCTCTCTCTCTCTCTCTTTTCATCTCTTTCTTTCTGTCTTCTGTCTGCTTCCACCCTGTCTATCCCAACTCTTTCCTCCAGGGAAATGACTGAATAAAAATACAGGGCATGATGTTTATGGGCAGGTGTCAGCCCTGACAGATGGTCAAAGGCAGCATTATCAGAGGCTGATGGAGCCGTTGAATGAGATGGTTAGACTGGGAATTGGTTCCTGAGCGAGATGGCCCATCGTATTGGAGGGAATGTTCTAGGCCCTCAGAGAGGGGCACTGAGGTTTGGGCTGATGGGTGCGAAAAGAGGAATAGACAGGGTTGCTGGGGAGGACAGAGGAATTCAATTAAATTCTAGATAGTTGTCTTCTTAAACACTTAATGATGTTCCTCACAATATATGCCATGTCTTATACTTTATTTGTCAAGATATTTAAATAGCATAGCTCAATAAGAATATTTGTTCATATAGAAAGTTGTGTTTTTCAATAACCTATCTGAGTAATATAGAAGAAAGGTTTGTCTGTTTCCCAAAACTTAGGACAAAATAAATAATAAACACAAAAAACAAATCAGCCAATTTGTTGGAAATCTCTCAATCAGCAGTGTGTCAAGAGTGATTTGGTTGTCACTGTTGACTTTCATGCATATGAATGTGTGCAGCAGAGCCGGTACATCCTCTGCCTACCGGCCTGAGTACGAGAGTACTGTCACTGTGGGCTTGTGGGTCATTAGCATCTCCCTGAGCTCCTGTGCCTGTCAGTAACACCACCGCTAATCTAGTTAGCTGTTAGCACATCACATAATGGAAGATGGTTCAGGGCAAAAATCATATTTACAGACTTTCAGGTTTGCTTCCACATGGCAGCCTAATTTAGAAGTAGGTTGTGTCAGCTCTCAACAAGTGTTGTCACAGTCCAAAAGAGCGGGTGACAAGTGAAACAATGGCATACAATTTCTAGCTTCCCTGCAGCAGTTGTCCACAAAGTTATTAAAAAAGAGGGGAAGGGAGGGGAGTTAGGAGTCCCTGACTTATTCTGTGTTCGCAAAGACTTTTTCTTTGTGTGTATGTGTGCGTGTCCCTGTCTGTCTCGACCCAAACTGTCTATCTCCATCTTTCTCTCTCCTGTTTCCCAACAAATGTGTTTTCTGTTTTTTTCCCCCACATCTACTGAGATTGCTTTCCTGCTTTCCTGCCTGCCTGGTATTTCTAATTGACAGCAAGGCAAACAGGAAAGTTCTTTGTTTAAAAAAATAAATAAAGAAAAGAAAATCCAAATGTAAATTTGCCGCTGTGATCCCAGTGTGTTTTTTTTCACCTGCCTTGATGGAGAATTTGTTATGGAAATTCATGGTGCATTAGCGTAACCAGCAGGAGCCAAGAGTTGAAAATAATGAATCCTGCTGGGAGGCAAGAGCTTTTCTGCTTCCTTATTTATGAACTAACAAATATATATATTCAAGGGTCAGTCTATTGCACACTATTGGAATTCGCCTCTATTTTAGCAATTGTCTGTGGTGAGTAGCAGAGGCTATTCTGCGATTTAGAGGTTTAGTCGCTCCATGACTGAGAGGATCTCTTTAGAGACGTGCTAGGAAGTGGATCTCCTGGGATAGACGAGCCTTGATAATGGGAAAAACTTGAATGCTTAAGTCTTGGCTGTCGAAAAAATGTAAATCAATGAAGGTGTTAAGCATGAAAAATCCTCTGATGGTCACGAACTGACGATACATTTTTACACCTTATTCACAGCCAGGTAATCAGCGCTCAAGCTTGATTGTGCCTGGGCTTAATATAGTGTTTGTGTGCCATCTGTCAAACAGCGTTGCTGTGAATCTTCTCGAAGAGCATCTCAAGTAGGTACATTTCTCATTTGACACACAGTTACACCTACTTCCAGCCACACAAAACCGCATGTTGTAGATACATGTCTGCATCATGTCAAAAAGGTACTGCTGTCTGTGGTGAAAGGGATTAGCATGTTGCTAATGCCCTTGCCTTTCTTGCACCAAAAGAGTGGATCTTGTGTGTGTTTTGGCACAAGCCTTTACTGGACTGAAGGAGGTTCAAAGATTTCTCTCTCACTACCTTCTCCCTCTGTTGTCTCTCACTTTGTAGCCTTCATTAACATCTTGGTTGAAGTTTCAGCTCTATGTGAAGTGGAAATGAGGGGAGTCCTTGAAATATCGGCTGTCAGGTGAGGATATGGCTTCCCGATTTTCCCTTCCTCACAGAACCTAATCAGAGGTAGTCACAGAGACTACTTTTACTTTACAACAGGATATAACTTGTTGTGTATTTACCAAATTTACAAGCTCTTGTGAACCTGAAACCCTGCTGTGAAAACCTCCCAGTAAAATGAACTACTCTTAAAGTAAAGGCAGTTATAAAAGTTGTAAAGAAGACAAATGAGTCTATAAAACTGGCTGTTTCCATTTCTCTCCAAGCACCTCATTCTCAGTATTATTTCACTTGAGCTTCAGTCAGACGAGATGCTGTTGTTTTCCTGCTGCCTGCCATGATTCTCAGTGGCCTCTTTCCTCCAAACATCCACTAATACGTATGGGTGGTTCTCACTGACGTGTATCTGTTGCTACGGAAACAGCACTTTGAATACATGGGGGAGACCACAACAAGGGAACAGTAGCCCAAGCTTACCCATTGTTTTGGGCAGATATCAGTCCGTCTCTCTTTCTCCATCTCCTCTTCCTCTCCTTGCCCTTTAATCACAGATATTTCTTTCAAATGCATGTATGAAATCCCCACGTGTGTGAGTGTGTGTGTGTGTGTGAATATTTGCCAGCTTCCCTTACACAACACCTTCAGATGAAAAAATATTGCTGTGGGTTATCAAACACAAAAACAACAACAACACTAAAAAATAACAGCCACCCCAATGCTGTGGTCCTATTGTAAGACTTCAGTCCTGCAGAAGCCAAATTCTGATTCTATTGCACTTGTCACAGATACCTAAGCTGCTGTGTTTGTTGCCTGTCTGTACATCGATGAAGGTTATAGGTTATGTATTAGTGATGCTAATTCCTCTCTTACTTCCATTTTGATATTATTTAAACATCCATGTTTTATCACACAAACAACTCTAATGATGCAAACTTCTCACTGCTCAGGCAGAGACTTCAGATGTGACTGTCTATTTCTGGCATTTGGTTGCTGGTGTCAGGTAGACGGGCTACTCATTTTGTCGCTATCTGCAAATCACTTTGGGTTCCTGAAAGCGCAGGTGGCGTTCGTTTTAATATGTACTGAGAAAGCATTAGCATATTCATGAAATTTACAAGGCAGCACCCACCACAGTAAAGGTTTACACAGGCAAAGCTAATGCATTTATTAACGTTGGATTTAACTGAGGAACATTGCAAACCTGACACTTATTATTTTCCCTCATTAGGCGTTCGGCAAGCTGCCTGTTGGAAAATCAACTTCAGGATATGAAGCGACGACTGAGGAAATCGCTAATGGGTGAGCAACAAAGCCTGTTTGTTTTGCAGTCTTCTAGTGCTCATCATTAGTGTTCATTAGTCAGGATCAGTCATCATTAAAATGTTCCCTCCGTTTTCATTCACTCACCTAAATCACAATTAGGCATGGTGGGAAGAAACCTTATGCTAAGATGAAAAGTTTTGATGTTTAGGGCATCTTCTTGCACCAACATACTATTTGTGTCTACATAGACATCCATTTTACGTAACGATAATGACAACCGCCTGAGCTCATTGCACAAATAAGGTTTCCATAAGACATATCACTTTTAGTGCAGAGGTATTCAGACATTAACTCTGGGGAATCCAAGACAATGACCTTGACCTTTTACCTTTGACCTTTTATTTCACACACTCTCTCTCACACACACACACACACACACACACAATGTTCCACATGCACAGATGTTTACCAAACTAAGAGGATTTTTAAAAGTTAAAATGCACAACTGATTGAACTGATTGAAGGAGCACAGCATGCTTTTAATTTTTCAAGTGCATTTGTATCTGCAGTTTTATTATGACAATATTTGGTCACAGATGGCAAAAGCTCACTCGCCCTACAAGTGCTCTTATTAGCCTCCTCATCAGTACAGGTGCTCTGAATAGCTCTTATGTGAAAGTAAAAATTATACCCAGTAGATCATTCAGATACTTGGGCAGGGCATCAGGTCACTTTCCACCTCTCCTGCAGCCACTTCATGTTTGGTGAAGTGCTGCACCAAACATAGCTGAAATACACAAGACCTGTTGTGAGCTTTTAATGCTCTGGTTTGAAATGATGCTCAGGGGAGATCAATGGTTTAAACAAGGCGAAACTCAGTGCTGTGATTGGTCCATCAGCCTCATCATTACACAAGCCCTCTGGAATGTTCTGAGAGGCAGCACTGACATCTGTGTCACAGAAAAGTCCTGAGTTGAGTAGATTTAGACATAAATAGGCACAGTTGTGTGCTTGAAAGTTTATTTATTTTTTTCTTTTCCTGTTAATCACAAGTAATTAACATGTAAAGGGAGATACAACTTCAAAGTGCCACTCTGTCAGATTAAAAAAAAAAAAAAAAACCCATCAAAAACTATTTGGCACTGAAGCATGATCAAGTGCTTTGATCGTCAAAAAAAGACACGATGCCTGTGATGCTCTTTGTGTTCCTCAAGACAACGCCATGCTTCCTCCTCTGAGGGCTCAACCACATGTCAGTTGGCAGATTCTCCCTTTTAACCCCTGCTACAGCTATAGATATCCTAATGAGCCCAATCAGAGATGGCTTGGTTAGCCATCCTCCGCAAGAGATCAAGGCTCAGTCCTGGCATGGACCTCCCATGAAGTTGATCGCAGTCCACTCAGGAGGGGTTAGTGACAAGGAAGTCAGCCAGTGGGGGCAGGGATGACACTCAGCAGAGATGACTGTAGTGTATGTGGACAGAGGAAGCAAATGAGCCAGTCTAGGTGATTCACACTTCACTGATCATATGGGTCATATGTGCAGCATAACTAAGGTATTATGCATGACAACTCAACACCACTGGTTGGTCAGTGGCCGCAATGCCCCACAAGTGGAGGCAACAGCAGAGGCAGTCCTTCCCAATAAGACCCATAGACCCACGAGGAGTGATGATTTACTGTGCACCATCCCTAACTATGGGGAGAAGTAAAGAGGAAGGTTTTAAGTTTAGACACAGACAAATGTGTGTGTGTGTGTTATTCCACAAGAGAGGAGCACGGTGGCAAAAAGCTCTTCTTCCTATCGTAGATTCTGATATTCTCTGGATTACAAGGAGTCCAGCAGCAGGGTAGTAAGGGACAAATAAGTCTTTAATATATGTTGGAGCAAGGCCATTGAGGGCTTTATAGGTTAGGGGTATTTTAAATTTAATTCAACTTTTAAAGGGAAGCCAGTGTAAGGTAGCAAGAATAGGGGACATATGATCATATTTTTTACTCCTAGTGAGTGTTTGGGCCGTGGCATTTTGTATTAACTGTAACTTTTTAATACAGGTACAACTACACCCAGAGAACAGAGCATTACAATAATCCTGGAGGTAAAAAAAAGGCTGGAGATAATAAATGTATGTATTTATTTTTCTGCATCCTCAAAGGATTGGAACTTTCTAACCTTGGCAATATTTTGTAGGTGAAAAAAGAATGTTTTTGAAATATGTTTTACATGACAAGGCAGGCATTAAGGCAGGCAGGCGTTAAGTTTAGTTACTGATGTACAATAATTAGGCTTCATGGAAAGATATAGCTGGGTGTCATCTGCATAAGAATGGAAAGTAATGCCATGTTTCCTTATAACAGATCCCAAAGGTAGCACATAGAGGGAGAATAATAGGGGCCCTAACACTGATGATTCATTATGAGCATGTACAAACTGATAGCACTCAGACAGGTACAATTTTATATTGATATATATCCGATATCAGATGAGGTAAGGAGGTCACTGAAGACTTTAACTAGTGCTGATTCTGTACTATGATTAGCTCTGAAGCCTGACTCAAAGGTTTCCTGCATATTATTATAATTTAAGAAGCTACAGATTTGCTTAGATAATATTATTTCAAGCATTTTTGATAAAAATGGGAGGTTTTTATACAAAAGAAAAAAATGGCTCAATCCATGACATCCTTCCTAAATAAGATGGCTGCGTCAGTGGGTGGCTGATGATGAAGCCTGAGAGCACTGTTTTAATAATAAGCTTCATTCAACAAACGAACTTTACTAGTTTGAGCTCTGTTATAAACACCAGTCAACAAAAGTTTGGAGGCTATTAGAAGCACAATTCAACATAAAACCTAAAAAGTTTTGAGTCCATTTCCATTCTGGACCATCCATCTCCGACAGCCTTGCTCCATGGTTCCTATGAAGATGGCTGAGTTCACTTCTGACAGTGACTAGCTTGACAGTCAACAAGAGCAGTCAGCGTCAGTATGGAAGGAGAGAAGATGGCTGTCAGGCCATACAGTTTTCCCTTTCTGATGAAAGCCTGGAACTATACCATTACTGACAGTATCCATAATGCACAGACATTGACAGTAACTGCGGCGTCTGACTTCAAAACTGTCTGATGACTTGCTCCTGTGGAGTTTTAATGTCGCATGACAAGGCGTTGTTCCAGAGCACATGGACAAAATTCCTAAGCAGCTTGCATTGTCAGCGCCGCACAGTGCCGCCCTCAGTTGAATGAGGCCATTTATTTCTGCCTTCCACTTGCCAGGCCAAACTGATGAGGGCTTTCCTGGCCCCTGCCATGCCGTGTGACCCGCCATGAGCTATGTGCCAGCACTGCTGTGTGTGTGAGCGTGAGTGTGTGTGTGTGTGTGTGTGTGTGTGTGTGTGTGTGTGTGGTGGGGGTCGCGAATCATTTGCTGCTCCAGTAATAATTCATTGCACGGGCCCTGGGGACAAGTTATCAGCAAAGTAATTACAGTGGAGCTGCCGCGAGGGAGGGGTGGTGGTGGGGGGACAGGGCTCTCGCAGGGGCTCCCAGCCCCTTCAGCCCTTTCCTCTTTACTGGAGCACAGGATCACAGGAGCTGTGACTCCTGCGCCTTATTGATAAGGCCCCCTCTTGATGCAATCATAATACACTACAGGCAAACCTTATTGAACCATCAGAGGGGACAAAACCGTTAAAAGGGAAAATATACTGTACCACATGAGTCGTCTAACTGCACCCCTACTAACACCACCACCAAGCATCCCTGTAAAGTTATGATCATTTAATCCAGGATATGTGGTGGTTTATTTCAACAGTGTCTGACCTGTTAATAGAGTACGGTGTGAGTCCAGGACACATAAAGATTATGCCTTAAAACCTGAGTATCATAACAACGTGTTTACACAGAAAGGAAGCTTGATTGTGTGGCACTAGCATTCAGGGATTATGCTGATATGTTTGACCAGGCTATTTGGCTCCACAGACAGTTACTATGTTCCTTAATTACTTAGAGAGGACAGCAAAGGCATTTGGGACACACATGTCATCTCAAAGTTTATAAATGACTGCTGAATGCCTTTAGCAACTTGAATATAACTGCCGATCATCCAAAAGATCATAACCTGTTGACTTGGCCAAATTATTCAAGTATCCATCTAACGGTGGATAATAAAATGACCCTAATCTGAGTCTGCCCTCATGCACCTTACCCTTGCTTGGTGTCCTGGAGCTGCTCTCTTTTCTCTAAAGTGGCAAGGTCTTGCCATAGTGAGCTCAGTATTCAAGCCTAGGCGCACTGACTGGCACACAGACCACAGACGACTGGCACTGCTCCACCTTAGCCACAGTAAAAAGAAACAAAAAAAAGCAGCCTTATGCTGTCCCTGACTACAATGCTTCATCTAGGCATTTAGGTTTCTTAGCTGACCATTAGACTGATTCTTTGATGACTTTGGAAAAACATTGATTTTAAGAGGAAACCTTATAGAGGCATGTAATTAAGTTAACAACAATCAAGTTCATAAGCTTTTTTTAATTTAATAACTAACTGTATATTAAACATGTAATAACATGTAATACATAAACAAAACATTGTTTTTATAAAGGTTTTATTATTCAAGCCTTACTGCCATTTAGTAAAATGACACAGGTGGCTGTGTCAACAACCATTAAAGTACTGGTAGTTTTAATGACTAATCCCCACACTAAGTACCAAAAGATACTGGCAAAAGTCATTGAACCTCATATGACTCATTAGAGGATTATCTCTGAAGCCTTATATCTACCCACTAACTGTTGCGCTTGACACAACAAATAACCCCCCTAAAACCAGCAAATAAAGAAGGCCATCTAACAGAGTTTGTGCTCATATCCTAACATCTTCAAAGAGGAGAGGGCCAAAACCAGCATATATTTACAAAGCAGTGAACTGAATTATACATCATCAGCCATGCTGCTCAAAGAGCTGATGAGAGCTTTGTGTAATTATCTCCAAAAGTCTGCTCAAATCCCCAATGAGACTGGAGCCCAGACATTTCCATCGTAGAATCAAATGATCAAGAAAATCAAGAAAGTTTGGGGCGTCAGTTGGGCCCATCCTGTGATGTGTACCCCCAGTCGCCCTTTCCCCTGGTGAAGGCGTCACTTTGAAGATGAACTCTGTGGCCCTTTGTGGGATGAGAAAAGACACGGTGGGTTCCTTTAAGGAGGGTTAAGACGCCAAGCTCAGGACCAATGCGAGGAACACACTAGATAACCCTGGCACATCCCTGGAGAAGCTGATTGAAAATGCTAGGCACTGATGCACAGATTTTGCCTGTCTCATCAGAGCACACTCATACTCCACAAGAGTTAGCTCTTCAGGGAGACGACAGCAGACTCAAAATTGAAAAGCTGTTTGGTTTGTGGAACTTGAGATCCAGATAATTTGTAAATAAAATCAGTGGTAACTTGTTCCATTCCTCATACACTATTCACAGTCTTCTATGAGTAAACAAATAACAGTAGAGAGCCAGGTGAATGCTGTACTTTGTGCTCCATCCTAAACTATTGTGTTGGATGTAGATGATTGGAGTCATACCGACGTAAATGACCTTGGTCCTAGGAGATGATGGCCTAAATTAGTGCCTGATTGAGGCTTTATTTGCTGCTAAAGTTGACAAAGGCATGCGTTGACTGCATGTGAATAAAGACATGCTTTACGAGCTATCGGCTCCTAGCAACTGTTAACTGCTTGAAGGTGAGGATAGTTTTTTTTTTGAAGATTAGCTAGGAGCAAGTTTTGCTGATTATGCTGTAGATGGGCAATTTGCACAATTCATGTTGACCTTTAAATGAATCCTTCAGCTATGGTTTGGTGTGAAAGTAGGCTACCACTCTTGAGGTGTAAAAACATGTTTAACAAAGCATTTACCATCTTCACAGGTAGAGCCTGATAAACAAGGTGACCTGCATTTGTCACTGAATGCAAATAATGTTAATTGCCTTTCTCTCAAGAAATGTGTTGAAGTGTGTGGTATTCACCTCTGACATCATTTGTTTTCTTTATAAGTTATTAACTTCATATACACTGGTACCGTTACACAACAATGGTTAACTCTTTAAATCTTTGATTAAGTTAACTTCAATCAACAGGACCTGCCGTAAAGCACATTCAATATCTGACAACACAGAGATAAGGGTAATGAACAAAGGCCAGCCAGGGAAACAACCGTTTCAATCTTTATTGATAGTTTTGTTAAGCAAAGCAAACATCAAAGTATGAAGGCATCATTTCACTGAGTCTCATTTCATGTACGATATGGCACCACTCACAGCAACTAATCATTGTTTAGAAAGAAAGAGAAAACAAAGTTCATGTTTAATTATTTTTTTTGCTATTTAAAAAGAACTAAATAACAATCACTGCATCCACCGTAAAAACTTATCAATGGCCCCTTATCCACTATTACATATGAAACCACCACCGGTTTAAGATTGTGTGTTGTTATGTGAAATAAGGCAGAGTCTTGAGACATAAATTCAGAGATTCGGGTGGAAAAATATTGATGGGAAAAGGAAGAGAAAAGAGTGTAATTTTGGAGAATGGAGGATTAAAAAGGTTTAACAACAACCAAAGCAGGCATGCACGGGAAACTACGCCCTGAATGAACTTATTTGTTGAAAAAGACATCTAAACAGAGCTGTCAGGTGGGATGAGATGAATTGATTCCTCTTTTAATAAACCCTCGCAAAGTCACGGTGGCTTTTGAAGATCAGCACTGATCAATGCCCTTTTCCAGAGACGGATATAGTAAAGTTGAGTCATTTTTTTCTTTTCTTTTCTTTTTATGTCAGCGTGGTTTTGAGGTGTTTGAAGCAGACTACATCACACGTGTGCGCCCCCTGTACAATGAAGGGACTAGTGCTGCACAGAGTTTTGAGCTTAAGCTGCGATGGCCGAGCATTTCGGAAGTCAAATGTGAAGAAAAAAAATCACACTTGAAAAGAAATGATAAACACTGAAGCACTGTAAGATGTCTACCCTTTTCATCTTTTCATCACTTGGCAAATAACTTGGTTTGTAAGCCCTCTCACTTGGTTTCAAAAGCTCACTCACACTTAAGAAAAAAAAAAAATATCAGTTAGAACTTAAAAACTGGTATCAGCCTTTCCTGGCTTGTCAGCATCGGTTGTAGTGTTACTTAATGACCACAGTTCAAGATGTATAAGCCTGATATTTTGTCAGTTACATTTAAACAATTACTAATCTTGCTCTATGCACTTGGCTTGGCCTCTTTAGTATGTAGGCTTTTCAAGTGTGTGAAGGAAGGACTTGCGAGGGTATGGTATCTCTCCTCATGCTTGCCCCGTGGCTCACTGTGAAACCATGACAATTCCAGCACCAGGATGCCCCAATGGATTGTGGGAGTTTTTTGTTTTTTTTTCCCCAAGCAGCTTCTCAGTGAGGTATGACCCAGTAAGACCCGCCCACCCCCTTACCCACCACCTCAATATCTCTGATATGTTCATTTATACAATTGTTCAGGAAATCAGTTGTACATATAGGTAAATCTCTTAGTTATTATCATTTCATTCTTTTCATTTTGATCATGAGAGGGGAGAGTGGAATAGGAAACTAATGTTTTAGAAGCATGGGCCTTGGCCTTGCTCAGTGTGGTGCAGAGTTGGTTGGTGTATGTGTGTGTGTGTATTTGTGTGTGTGTGTGTGTGTGTGTGTGTGTGTGCGTGTGCGTGTGTGAGAGGGAGGGTGTTTGATTGTGTGTGATTTAGAAGCATAGGCCTGGGCCTTCTTCAGTGTGTTGCAGATATATGCGTGTGGTGTGTGTGTGAATGTGTATGTATGCTAGTTTGTGTGAATGTATATGTGTGCCTTCACACAGTTTGCCGGCTGTCCATCTGAGGATGATTGTCTTCTTATTCCTTCCTTGGTGGTTCCTTCTGTTCAGAGGCTTCGTCTGGAAAACAAAAGATTCAGTGAACACACACACACACACACACACACACACTCATTTCACCATAACATTTTTGATAAGAGCATTGATCACATTGTGATGGACATTGATGGAGATTCATAAGGCCTCCTCAGTAAGTCTTCAATTCTAAAAGCTTCTTCAGTGGATGTTAAACCCAAAACCGACACACACAGACACACACACAGATAAACATTCAACCAGCTGGGCCCCATAACACCCTCTCTGCAAATCACTCCAGTCGTTTCCATGACACTTGTGTCTCTAATGATGTGTGATAAATAGCAAGTGGTAAAAACAGATGAGCAAATGTTAGGACCCCAGTGCTCTGCTGCGCTGATGTGCTGCTGACAGGCGCCTGTTTACCGACCAGCAAGGCGAGAGCACAAGACAGGAGACGGGTTTGCTCCAGTGCTTCACGTTTCATAGCAAAGAAGCCAATAAATGATGAATGAGCTATGATTTTTTAGTTTTTTTTTTGCAGTTCAAGTCAGTTTAGTTTAAGTAATACACTCCTGGTTCATTCCTTCTGCCTGCCAAAAAAAACAGACTCGGCTTGTTAATAAATAACCTAGATAAAGTGGCACAGCGAATATTATTATTGAGGGTTTAAATGGAAAATTTGATGTTAGGGAACTGGAAATGCAAAAATGTGTAGATGCCTTTTCAAAACTGATTTATCAGATCCAATCCTTCAGTTGCAATATGTGTCACGTCTGTGTTTAGTCGGCAGGCATTTGTGTTTGATTTACTCGCTTTGCATAGATTGGGGCTGTGGGTATTTTATCACAGTCATCTGAATGCCTGCTGACATATTTCTACGGAGGCAGCTGGAATCTGCAGCAGGTTAGTGCACAAGCAAATAGAAGAGAGGATATAGCAGGTGTCTACACCAGCAATACAGAGTAAAGAAGGGAGGGATGGGGAGAGAGAGAGAGAGAGAAAGCGCACAATGATGTTAGCCAGGAGATAAACAAGAGACAGAAAGTACTTTTAGAGAAAATGAAATGGAGAAAGTCTGTGTGTGTGTGTATGTGTGTGTGTGTGTGTGTGTGTGTGTGTGAGAGAGAGAGAGAGGGAGGGGGGGCGGTTAGAGGGGGAGAAAGTGAGAAAGAAAATGTATTTGTGTGTGTGAGAGAGAGAGGACAGAAAAGAAAGTGATAAAGAGTCTCTGTGTGTGTGTGTGTGTGTATGTGTGTGTGTGTGTGTGTGTGAGAGAGAGAGAGAGTGTATGGGTGTGAATGTGTGTGAATCTTTCCTCTCTTACCTTTGGACTGATTGCTGTCTGTTTGAGTTAATTCAGGTTCTTGCGAGTCCTCGCCCTGAGCTTTCATTTCAATTAGGTGAAAGGCGAGCAGAGAGGAGGAGAGAAGGGGAGAGAGGAAGAGCAAAGAGGATGAGAAAGAGGGAGAAAGAGCGCAGATGTGACAGCAGTTAAAGAATTACAGAAGCTGGGAGAGAGAAAAGGCCTGGCCGTCACACTCGGTCTGCTTGCAGGCTTTGGCTTTGTGTGTGTGTGTGTGTAAGGGGTTCACTTCTGCAGACACACACACACACACACACACACACACACACACTCTGCCTGGATCAGTGTTAACTTTGCGAACTCAGGAGTTGGGATATCTGCAGGGCTTATATTCAGACTCTAGGCTCCAACCTCTGCTGAGCTTTCTGCACAGAGCTGAAGCAGTGTGAGCCAGGTCACTCTCTCTTCTCTTCTCTACCATCACCCTAAACGGCTTCAGGCATCACATCATATCCCTCTACACCTATAGGGCCTGAACTGAAATCAAAGGCAGAGAGGAGTGTCTATAGCAGGGATGGCCAAACTACGGCCCTTTGCTTCCTCTCAAGCGACCCACCATGAAATCAAAAAATAAAGTGTGATGTGGCCTATTGTTAAATTTATCTAATGATATATGTGCACTGCACATCATAGTTACAGTACTGTTAGAATGACATTAAGCAGTGTAGCATCATATAGAATGCAGGGTTTTGATTGAAAATGTAGTGACTCTTTCGCTTGAAACTGGTTAAAAACTGGTGCTGGTATTTTGCATTGGCCTTTGGTAGCTTAGATATTTTAGTATGTGGCCAGCAAACACAAGAGTTTGGCCTATGGTCTACAAACTTAAGTCTAATTATTATCTAATGCTATCTAGTGCTAATTTCATCACTGTACTAACTGTATTTTGCTAAATGCTAATTTAGTGATGTGCGAACACCTGTGGGTCAGTACCTTAGCCAACCTAACTGGCTCTATGCCTTTGGCCCAGCTATAGATGTAGGTTGTTTTAGCAGTGGAGTCTGCTGTGTGCTTTGAGAGTAGGGGAGGTATAGAGAGGTAAAGACTGTGCTGAAGGTTAATGTAAATGTCAGAAGGACAGATTAATGTGAATCCCACCACTAGAAGGCTCCTGCCCTACCCAGGTTGTGTGCTAATGGTGAAGCTAATGTGGAGCGGTCTTTGTCCTGCTGGATCTGTGGCTGAGGTAAGGGGATGGGGGGGGGGGGGATCTCTGCTCTATGACCTTGCCTGTCATGTACACCTCAGATCTGCTCACACCAGTGGCTTTGGTGGAGCTCTCTGTAAGGCAGTGCTGTGGAGGACTGTGCTTAGGGTGAGTGAAGGAGGCCAAAAAGAGGCCTGTGGCTTTAGCAGTAGACAGCAGATAGCATCTAATCTAACCCACTCCAATAGCATTTCTATGGGCTCATACACTCCTACAGGTACATGCACATGTATACTTTTAGCACTGAACTCTATAGTACCATTATTATGATGATTATTATGAGTATCTATTGTTGCAGTGTTGAGGAGCTGAAACCCTTGATTACTGACAATTACTACTTACAAATATAATACTACGTAATAAAGAAAATCTGAAGGGCTGTATCTCACAGAGAGATTTAAGTAGTTCATTGGAGCTCTCCAGTCCCCGCAGTGCTGTTGAGGAGGCTTAAGATCATTTATTCTCTTTTTAGCCTGGTTCTCACACATACTGGTCTGCTATGCAACTCAGTCTGATTACTTTTCAGTCATCTCCCACTTCCC
>PYXC01000133.1:4347500-4350000 GCA_015244755.2 Tenualosa ilisha | reverse complement strand
CTCATTTTTTTTAGCCTGTCACTGCTCTCTATCTCGCGATTGCCTGGCGCAACATACCAGCTCAGCTTTCATCAGGGTAATTTGATAAAAGTTTGATAAGCTTTTCCGTGTGGGTGGCTCTACCTCCTCATGTAAGTGTAGGAGCACTTGGGGAGAAAGCCATCAACAAGAGAGAGGAGGGGGGGTGGGGGGTGAGGGGGCGACAGGGATTGGAGGCCGGGGGAATAAGTCATATTTGAATTCAGACAGGCAGAAAATTAGATTCTCTACCTCTTATTCCTCTTAAGACATGGGAGGTAGTTAGACTTTTGTTAGTCAGCACAAATTTACAGCAAGACAAATAATACCCTAGGATGTCAAAGACGCTCTAACTTCCTTTACTCGCCCGCTCTCTCTTTTCATAACTCATCCCATTCTCAAAGACATCTAATATAATTTCATTCATTCCTCATTATACCACATACATGGGAACTGAAACAGACAGACAAATCCACAAAGCCTTCGTCTCTACCCTGTTGTGTTGTGGTATGTAATCCAATTTACAGTATTCTATCCAATGTTCCTATGCCATGGAGCCTTATCAGGAAATATGAACTTGTGCTAATGGGACTGACAGGGCATCAATTCAATTAAATGTGGGTGTCACATATGGCTAGTGATTTATGTTAAACCTAAAGCTAAGAGCTACAGAATGTGGAGAAACAACTGCACTGGCATAATGCATAAGCACTGTGTTGTCCAGATATTGTCCTCTGAAATTAGCATGCAAATCAAATAAGGTCAGTTCCTCCTCTTACATGACATTCTGTTCCGGAATATTCCATGAGAACAACACACAACAACTCTAATGCAAGCAAGTGAATATTTATATTCATCAAGCGCTCCTGAGAACACTGCACCAGTAAAGGCATTGCCAGTGTCTCTGTCATGATGTGACACGCGCTGTGAGACTGGAATGCCTCTGCTGCGTGCCAACACTATGACATTTAAAGCAAGCCAACACTCAGTGTGATAATCAATGTGTCAGATTATTATCTAAAGAGGGGGAGTCCAAAGGACAAAGTGCCAGAGAGAGAGCTGCATTATCCAGCCGGGTGCCGTGCCAATAACGGAACAGCAGTCCCACAACAATGAGGTTATCCACCAACTTACTTTCACTCCTCTCTCCTTCTCTTCCTCTTCCTTCTTTTTCATCTCACCTTTATGCCCTTCTTTCCTTGGCACATACCTTTATCTATTCTTTCTTTCCTTTTTGCACACCTTATTATCACTTTACTTTCTTTCTTACCGCATAATTTTGTCACTCCTCTGCTCACTCCTCTGTCCATCTTCTCTTTCCTCTGCACATCCATCTGTCTATCCTTTCTTTCCTCTGCTCACTCCTCTGTCCATCCTTTCTTTCCTCTGCACATCCATCTGTCCATCCTTTCTTTGTTTGCACACCCCTCTGTCTATCCTTTCTTTCTTTGCACACGCCTCTTTCCATCCTTTCTTTCTTTGCACACCCCTCTTTCCATCCTTTCTTTCTTTGCACATTCCTCTATTCAACCACCTGGCTGCTTTCTCTCCATTCATCTGTAGCATCTGAATTGGTGCTCTATGGCCTTAACAGCAGTTTTAGACTGACTAGTGAGACTAGTGTGCTCTCAGCTCCACAAGAGTAGCTTTGCTGACCATGCTGTTCTGATGCTGTGTTAACATGGTCATGTCCTCTTGTGCTGTCTGACCCAATGATAAGCCCTCGTGCTCTTTTGTTGTCACTGCTGATACTACATGCCAGGACAGTGCCAGCACAAAATATTTGTGTACACACACACACACACGCACGCGCACACACACACACACACACGCCCACGCCATACACACACACGGACACCGCCCATACATACACACTCACACACACCCACACACATGCACACAGACACAAACACACACAGGCATGCACACAGACACACACAGAAATGCACAGACAAGCACGAATGCACACGCACAGACACATGCACACAAACACACACACACACACACACAGACACACACGCACGCACATGCACAGGCACACACACACGCCCACACACAGGTGTCCAGCTGATCCAGCCAATCCGTTGACTGGCAGTAGTGCCTCCTGCACAGTTCTCATACACTCTCACTCAGCAGGAAGCTGTGTTTAATCAAATCTCTCACTCTCTCATGTACACACACACCAATATAAACACATTTGTTTAACTCACAATATAAACACAGCCGACACTCACACACACACACACACACACACACACAGATTGCTGGCATATATACAGGGGTGTAAATCCATGCATATCCACACACATACACATACACTCACACTCACACACACTCAAAGGCTAGTATTAAGGACACACATAATCATAACATGGACAAGGACACAAGCATACATTTACGTACAAACATCTACACACAGCACACAGTACCTAAGCACACACACACACACTCACAATTTACACACACATAAACATTAATCAAA
>PYXC01000133.1:4340000-4342500 GCA_015244755.2 Tenualosa ilisha | reverse complement strand
CACACACACAGACTCAGACACACACACAAAAAGAGACACACACAGGAACACGCACCAAAACGCAGAGACACAGTCACATTCAGTCAAAGACAAACACACAAACACAAAACACAAAACACACACACACACACATACACACACTCAGGAACAGCTGAGTTGTGAGCTGTTCCACAAACACACTGTGACCTAAACCAGCCTACTGATGAGAAGCTCCAACTCTAACCCTAGTGCCCCGAGCTGAGTGGACCATTACCAGCCAGAGTGGACCAGTGGAAATGGAGACGGAGACAGAGACAGTGCCGGCAGGCCCAGCCTGTAATCACAACCCAAATGCACAGGACACCATCCACCAGTCAAGAGGCCATGGCTGCTCAGACACACTCACTATTATTGGACCGAGCAGGGCTGAGCACTCTCCTCCTCTTCTCTCTCTCTTTCTCTCTCTCTCCCCTCCTCTTCTCTCTCTCCTCCTCTTCTCTCTCTCTTTCTCTCTCTCCTCTCCATTCCTTTTTATTTCTCTCTTCGGCCCACTCTTGTACTCTTCCTCTCCTCTTTCCTCCCCCTCTTTTCTTGTCTCCTCTCCTCTTGTTGCTCCTTTCCTTTCCTTTCCCCTTTCCTCTCTTCTCCTCTCCCCTTCCCTCTCCTCTTTTCTCCTCCTCTCTGCTCCCTTTTTCCTTTCCCAGTTGGCTTATTAAACTCCCTTTCCAATTGAACATGTTTTGTGTGCAGTGTCCTGGAGTAGAAGACCACCTTCCTCTCCAACTCTCTCCCTGATCTGGACACACACACACACACACACACACACACACACACAAAGCCCTGGTTCCTCTCCATCTGTCTCCCACTGATTTGGATAGAGGGCTAGTTCCCTTCCTGGGAGCTAAAGGAGTCGCAGTGTGTGTGGTGATGGATGTCTAACAGTTCTCCAGAGTTCGTAGTCGACCTGAGAGACAAAGAAGGTGTGATGGATCTCGGGTTGCCATGTGACGTCTGTGCGCAGCACGCAGTGTCCGTATCCCAAGATCCTCTGCTAGTGGGGGTGTGCTGAGGCTCGAGGGCGACTGCTAATTGTGCTCGGAGGGCCATTGGCTGGGTGTCCTGACTAACAAACCTCAGATAGACAGAGAGAGAGAGAGAGAGAGAGGAAAGAGAGAGGGGAGAGAGAGAGAGAGAGAAAGAGAAAGAGAGAGGGGAGAGAGAGAGAGAGAGAGAAAAAGAGAGAGAGAGAGAGAGAGAGAGAGAAAGAGACAGCTCTCTATGCTCCTGGCTCTGCGCCCAACATACAGCTAGAGGCCGGGGTCCACCAGGGCCTCCCTTCGCACACAAAACCGCCGACAGTGACAAACACACACACGCGCACGCACACACACACACACACAAAATAAAAAATGCCAATTAAATAACGCCCCTGAGCCGCCCACCTGCCAGCTTTCTTCTCAAGCAGGTGATGCTCCCAAAAAACAGAACGCTCACTGAACAGAACAAAACAGAACAGAACACGTCTGCGTGCGCACACACACACACACACACACACACACACACACACACACACACACACACACACACACTCATCTACACACAACTGATGATGTACTTGCTGTCTGGGTCATTGTTAGGGTGCATGAACACCAGCTGGAGGAGAAAATGCAACAGACATGGTCAGTAGCCTTGGACGCCGCACCTCCCTGTGGGCATGGGGCTCCCTCAATCAAGGCATTGTTATGAGAAGGTGTGAAAGCCGCAGGCTGTTCTAGCTTGTTTGCTTTGCACTCTCTCTGTCTCTGTCACTTGGCAGGTAATTGGTGGTGTGGGCGTGGCTAACGCACCTGCTTTAAGTGTACTAACCAGCAGGTGCATATAGGGCCCTCCCAGGAGGAGGAGGAAGAGGAGGCCCCCCTGGGCTGCCGTTTGGACCTGTTGTGGTTTTGGAGAGGTGGTCCTCTTTTACATCCCTTCTTGTTTGCGTGCTTTACCAACATGGACACCGCATCCTTTTGGCCAGTTTGATCAAATAATGCATCCTATAATCCATATTTAGAAGTCGATCCTTGGGGGCACCAAGGCTAAGTGGGCTGAGGCGTCATACCATAAGCCAAGTGACCCGGGTCCGACCCGAAGTCATTCCTTCCCCATGTCTCTCCCCCACTCATTTCCTGTCAATGTGCAGACACAAGACATCCACAAGCAGCAGTACACACATACACACACACACACACACAAGCACATTAACTCCCAACACTTATACACATGCACACTTAGAAGATACGTAAAAAATGTCTCAATCACGGAGCACACACTCTTATAACCACACTCCCACATGCTCAGCTACACTCACACAGACACTCTCTCAAATACTTGCTCAGCCAAAAGCATACAAACAAACACACACACACACACACACACACACAAAGTCACATCCACAGTGGCATTCTCCGAGATGCGCAGAGGCAAAGGGGTAAAAAGCAGAATGTAAATTGGGGTGGCGTTGGTGACACACAGT
>PYXC01000133.1:4277500-4327500 GCA_015244755.2 Tenualosa ilisha | reverse complement strand
GTGTGCGTGTGCATGTAACAGTGTGCGTGTCTGTGTGTAGCAGTGTGTGTAACAGTGTGCGTGTGTGTGTGTGTGTGTGTGTAGCAGTGTGCGTGTGTGTGTGTGTGTGTAAACACAACATCTAAAATTGATCAAAGTGTTCATTAACATCTGTGTTCTCTCCAGTCCTTCCCCGAGGGGCCGCCCAGCATTTGGTGGCAGCTCGCCGGGTCCTCCACCTTCATGACAACGGCCATTACGCTGACACACAACCTGTCGCGGCCTGTCAGACTGACGCAGTGCATGACTTAGCACGCGCACGCCCACGGACACGCATACACACACACACGCGCGCACGCACATGCACACACACGCACACACATCTCTGTGAGTTTGTGCCACAGCAGAGCTGACTGCTGCTGGGTCACTGCTGTCATAAATAGTGTGGTTTTAGTGTAGTTTAGTAGTTTTTAGTGTAGTTTAGTAGTAGTTTTAGTTTCTGCCTATGTCGAGTGGGCACAACTCCTCAGCACAGCGGTGTTGTGCCTCCTCCTGGTGCGCCAAGGGTTAAGGCCTTCAGACAACACTGTTCCTGAGCAGACTGAGACTCAGTAGATGTCCTTCACTGGAATGGACACACTGCATCAATGAAAAGCTTTACTGCTGCATTGGGTGCATCAGGTGGCTGTGTGAGAGTGTGTGTGTGTGTGTGTGTGTGGTGTGTGTGTGTGTGTGTGTGTGTGTGTGTGTCCATATAGAGACTGTGCTGAATGAACTACATACAGCTTTGAGAGGGTGAATGTGTGGACACAATGCCATCCATGAATAGCTCATCCAAGACACCAGTCATCAGACCAGTGCAAACACTCTGCTCTTACTAACAGAAAATGGTGTGTGTGCATATGCATATGTTTGCAATGCATAAGTGTGTGTGTGTGTGTGTGTGTGTGTGTGTGTGTGGTGTGTGTGTGTGTGTGTGTGTGTGTGTGCATGCATGGTCATACAATACCTAGGTTCTGACTGGCCATCTCCACATCTGTGTTCTCCTCTTTGGCTGTCCCTTGCTCTTCATCTTCCTCCTCTTCCTCTTCCTCCTCCTCCTCTCCCTCTTCTCCTTGGGAGATGAAACGAGAGGTGGCTTAAGTTTTGATAAAAGCACCGCATTAATGAGGATCACACTAACACACAAAGAGTACGGTCAGCTGAGAAAAAGATCTTAGAGGAACAAATCTATTTTCTCCCTTCATTAATCCCACAACACTCTTACAAGCGAGAGAGAGAGAGGGAGAGAGAGAGAGAGATGGAGAGAGAGAAAGAAAGAGAGTTTCTACTGCCATTTTATGCTGTGATGATAGGTATCTAATCATCCTCTCGGCTGTCAAGCTGGAATTAAGGCACAAATTCATTCGCTAAAAAGAACACTCCTTGTCTCTATCAGTCTCCAGGAAAGACATAATTATGTGCTTCACCCCAGCCTCCCCCCCCTGACAAACACACCTACTCCCCCCCCCCCCCCACACACACACCCACACCCTCCACATACACCATCCCCACCCCTTGAACTGATTATTTTCTCAAAGTGTGTCAAAACACAAAAAGTAAAACTTGTGAACTTGGTGCTGCTTAAATGAGTTAACTTCCAGGCACCATAAAAGTAAGAGTAGTGGAGGATGCGCTTGCTATTGGCGAGACTCCAACAACACTAGCATATAATCACCAATCAGTGATGCTAGAGATGACTGTGGGTGTGTGTGTGTGTTTGTTTGTGTGTGTGTGTGTATGTGTGTGTATGTGTGTGTGTGTGTGCGTGTGTTTGTGTGTGCATGTGTGCGAGAGAAAGAGAGAGAGAGAGAGAGAGAGAGAGAGAGAGAGAGAGAGAGAGAGAGGTGGTGTGACGCACCTTTCTGACTGTCCATCTCTGCATCTGCAGTTATGTCGTCATCTTTCTCTGCATCATCTGTCAAACAAACACACACACACACACACACACACACGCACGCACGCACACAAACATCAGTCAGGCCAACATAAGCCCCAAACCCTACATAACTCTCATATGTAACACGCAGACATTACGTAAGGGTGGGAATGTCAACACTGCAGATGCCCACACAAATTCTGGGCACTGTGCCTACATGCTTAATATGCCTTTCACTGTACATCAGTATGCATATGGATATTCATCTGGAACTCTGCATTTAAGTTGACAGCCAAAGCAGTTCATGCAGTTCATCAGTGTATCTACATCAAGATAAGCAAACTCCATGACTTTCCCAATGCCTGGGAACATTTTGTATCATTGTTTTATGTATACTGTATTTAGACTGTATAGCGCATCAACATCCAGCAGTGGAGCAGACTGTGAGATAAAGACTTTTAATCTATTTAATAACGGTTGGTTTACTTGCATTTTCTTACACACATAATAGTAAATGTATTTTAGCAAGCAGGTGTGTGCTACAACTGTGGAAAGACACAAAACTGTAAATATGTGCAACATGCTTATAGAAGTGCTACGCAAGTAACACACCTGATTACACTGTAATTCATTAAGCTCTGTTCCAAGGTGTTGATACACTATCATTATTATTATTATTATTATTAAGTGCAACTCAATACCTACCCCCCCCCCCTCCAGAAAGTCTACTCTGATCACAAGGTTGCATTGTGATCATGTGTTAATGTGCAAGTTGCACGCTATTGAATCATCCTGACGTGGGTGGTGTGGTGTCAGCTGCTTCTGGGCTTTCACGCAAAAGAGATGAGCTGCACGAAGTACAGTACTGCCTGCTGGATGGGGCACTGCTGAGCAGACAGGTGTGTGTGTGTGCGCGTGTGTGTGTGTGTGTGTGTTTCTGACATCTTGTCCTGACACGCTCGTTGAGGTGTGTTTACTGATTCGTTTGCACCCTCAAAGATCTACTTCACATTGTCAACGTCTCTTTCTCTTTCTCTCTCTCTCTCTCTCTCTGCGTCCTGTTATCACCAAGACCAGTGGGGATGGCAGCAGATCCCGCTCTTTTACTATTCATGTTTTCTCTCTCTCTATCTCTATTTCTCTTTCCCTCTCTCTCTTCCCCCCATTCACACTCCCTCTGCACTGGAAAGCGCTGACATTTAGGACAAATTGGGGAATGCAAAGCCATGACACCAATAATGTGACACGCTTGACAATGGCTGTTGTGGCGCTTGCATAATTGCTTTTTTAACAAGCTGGAAAGAAGGCGCCGCTGCTTTTCTGATATTTATGCAATTTCTCTCTCTCTCTCTCTCTCTCTCTCTCTCTAACGTGCTTGCTCGTTCACACACACACACACACACACACACACACACACACACACAAATGGCCTGCTTTCCCTGCGTGCCCTTGAAAACAATAAAAAATGTCAGAGCCCATTAAGCTGGGAGAAGCAGGCTCTGAGACTGGCAGGGACGGAGACGGAGAGAGAGAGAGAGAGAGGGGCTGTCAGTCAAGTGCTGTTGACACCGGCTGGACACAGCTCTTTCCTATCCATCACCGTTACCGCGGCGATGGAGCCCTCCACGTGTGATATTACATCCTTATTGGCTTGGCATCATCTCCAAACTGGCCAAAGACTCGTGACTTGTGACTACCCGCAATTAGGCTCCGTGGGGAAGCGTCACTGTTGACTTTTTTCTTTGTGTATTTGTTTGTTTGGTGGTCTGTTTGCTTGCTGTGTGGTAAAGAACTGTGTTTGTGTGTGTGTGTGTGTGTGTGTGTGTGTGTGTGTGTGTATGTGGGATCATTGCTACTACTCCTACTGTTTCATCCAGAGCACTGTTCCCACATGATCCACTTAGCACAAATGTGTCTCCCGCCATGAAAAGGCTATGAGAAAAAAAAATCCCCCACTGCCGTAGTGATTCTTTTCTTAAGAGAGATTTGGGTGAGCAATTGGATTAGTGTCTGAGAGAGCCAGAATCCTATCAGAGACAGAAAGTGTGTGTTATATATATATACGCACATATATATGTGTGTGTGGTGTGTGTGTGTGTATGCCTATGCGTGTGTGTGTGTGTGTGTGTGAATGTGGTCTGTGTGTACATATAAATGGTTGTGTCGTGTACGATTTTAAAATACCAAGATACGGTAAAAACAACTAATTTAGCAATTTTTTGGTTGCACATGTGACGTGTCACAAACCATTTGTCACTAGTGCTCTGGAAATGGGGATTTTCAGAGATGTCCTCCATTTATTAAATATCAGTTGTTTATCGTACAACATAAGATTGTACCCTGCATGAAAAGGCAACATTTAAAGCAACACTTAGTGTTTTGCTATGACTGTCTGCAAGGCAAATTGCAAACAGTCGTTCACTACCAATCTGGTGGTGCTTTTAGCAGGTGTGGCAGAACTGGATGCAGAATATTATGCAACACATTCTAAATATGCTTCATGAATGCAGAATCACTCAAGAGCACATGTCAGCACAGAACAGTAACAAATTCACAGCCCAAAACACACACTCACTCACACACACACACACACACACACACACAAACAACAAATATCGTGAGACTCAGCTGTGGTGAGGTTTCGATTCTCACCATGGCTGTGACAGGAGATGAAAGGAGTGCACAGACTCAGGAGCAGCCAGGGGTACAGGCACGCTCTCTCTCTCTCTCACACACACACACACACTCACACAAACACTCAGTTGCATAAATCTCACCAGTAGGTGGCACTGGCGTTACAGGCATTGGTTATGAAAACTATAGCAGACCCTGAACCCACCCCTCCAAATATATGCATGCAGGCACTCGCACACACATACACACATACACACATACACACACACACACACACACACACACACACACACACACACACACAAAACCCTCCGCCAACCCCCCTCCTTTCTCTTTCTCACACACACAAACACACACACTCACAGCTTTTATGCTCACACACATCTATCCACATATTTTACCCACACAAACAATCCCTCCTCCTCACACACATGTACACACACACACACAACCATATATATTCTCTCTTCCAGGGAGGAGAGCGGCTTATTCGGTGGTGGGTCTGGTGCGAGAGGTAAATGCACGTTGGGCTATTAAACCATCTTACTGGTATGGCTGACTAACTCACACATAATCACAGCCCCTGCCGGTGCCTGCCACGGGATCTGACGACAGCATGCAACACAGCATAGAGAGAGAGAGAGAGAGAGAGAGAGAGAGAGAAGAGAGAGAGAGAGAGAGAGGAAGAGAGAGAGAGAGGGGAAGCGAGAGAGAGAGAGAGAGAGAGAGGAGGAGACACGAAGAATGGGGGGAGAAAAAGAAACGAAAGCACAGCAGGGCAAACTTCTGGTGGTGGCATGAACGCAGAAAAAAAGGTGTGTGAGATCAACAGCCATCTCTGTTTTCTGTTTTCCTCATTCATTTCTGTTTTTTTACCTCCCCCCCTCTCTCTTTCTCTGTCTCTCTCTCTCTTTCTTTCTCTCTATCTCTCTTTTGTTCTCTTTATCTCTCTTTCTCCCCTTTTTCTTTTAACTGTTCCTCTCTCTCTCTTTCTCTCTCTCTCTCTCTCTCCCACACTTTCTCTCTGTTTCTCTCTTTAACTATTCCTCCACAGTCACCAGTTCTCGGTGTGTTCGTCGCCCACTTTTTCTGCTCTGTCTCTCTCTGTCTCAGCGTCTATCTCTGACACTCTTCCCTTTCTTCCACACAGTAACTCACTCTTTGTGTTTGAAGTCTCTTTCGTTTCATTTTCGTGTCTGACGGCGACTCTATGTGTGTGTGTGTGTGTGTGTGTGTGGTGTGTGTGTGTGTAATGTATTCAGGACACGGTCATGGGGGAGAGGACTCTTTGAATTGCTGTATCTCTGCTCTCAGGTGGTTTGGAACACAAAGGCCTGGCTACCTGCTGTGAGGAGACAAGCTCCAAGCTTCTTATAAAACCAGCCACCACCTCCATCCAATCCCCCTCCCCAACACACACACACACACACACACACACACACACACACACACCACACACACACACGCACACACACACACCTACACATACATCAACTCTTTCTTTTTTCATAGCTAGTCTAAAACACAGACTTTTCCCACCACTCTCAAAATCAATATAGCCAAATACCTACCCACCCCTGATCCTTTCCTCATATGCTCCCTCTCTCTCTCTCTCCCTCTCTCTCTCTCCTCCCCAGGTCTGTGGTTTCTTCGTCGTTTGCTGGGTAAATGGCCAGCCGATTGTGTGTGAGCTGTGTGGCCTGTGCTGTACTGCGCTGTGTTTTGTGCCGCTCCTAATCTGTCACGGAGCAGACGCTGGAGTCGGCCCCTGCTATGGCCGGCTGACGAGCGCTCAGACAAGCTCCCTCTCTCCCACACCAAATCCCACATCAATTCCTGCCAAAATCCCTCTGTTTCTCGTATGCTCTTGAGTCTCCTCTCTCTCTTTCTCTCTCTCGGTTTCTCTCCCTCTCTCTCTCTCTCTCTCTTTCTACCTTTACAGTTTAGCCAGCACACGGATTTCAGGTAGATTACATCACAAAGCACTTCATCCATCCAAACACGCGGGGGAAAGTCCGTCCTTTGCTCTTCTCCAGCGGCCGGGGCTTCAGACTGATCTCAGGTCAGACTCCGCTGGCTCTCCTCCAGCGGCCGGGGCTTCAGACTGAGCTCGGGTCAGACCCCGCTGGCTCTCGGGCGCTCGGAGGGGAGCACTGGGCCTGACCAACTAACTGACAGTGCTGACGCCATCGGCTGACAAACCCAACTGCACCTTTCCTCCGCCTCACTGCTGAGAGTGAGAAGGGAGTCGCCATTAAAGGCTTTTCTCTCATCACCAGCTTTACCCCAGAACTGTAAACTGTCAAGCATTGCAAAACTAGATATGTGTATGCATGTTTTTTTCATTCATTCATTCAGTTATTTATTTAAATACCGTCTGTCTGTGTCAGTCCAGCTCTGAGGGAGGAAAAGGCTTTCATCTTCGTGTGAGCCCACTCTTGCAGCAGCCATTTCTTTTCTCTCTCTTTTGTTTTTTTTTATGTCAATTATGAGGTTTTTTCATCCCAAGCGGAGGCCACTGGCACACACACACACACAGAGAAAGCTCCACTACTACTACTACAACTGCCACCACCACCATCACCATCACCACCACAACCACCACCACCACCGCTGCTGCTGCTGCTGCTCCTAAGACAGGAGTTAATGCTTTCTTGTTAATGTGCGGGTGTCATTAACGGCTCCTCTAAAAGCCTTTAAATGATGACCTGGGATCAGTGGGGAGCGACGCCCCTCGCTAAGCCCGGTCCCTCACTGATGCAAGGCTGGGGCAATGGTGGCTCCCCCAAGGCTGCGTGTGTACATGAGTGACTACTGCTGTGCTACTGCTGGCATCAACAGGCTCTGGCTTGTTCATCCAAGGCCTCTTCAATAATGCATGAACTGTACAGTTTTGACAGGAAAATCCATGTTCACAAGCAAACACACACACAAGCGCACACACACACACACACACACACACACACACACATACATAAATGCATTTACACCTGCACACACATACACAAACACACACGTGCGCACACATACACACACACACAAACTCACACACACAGACACACACACACACACAAACATACAAACACATGCAGGAAAATGCAAAACGACACCTGCAGCACCTTGAAACATCATTTTTTTTTTATTTCTCCACTTCTCCTGGTCCACCTGCTGAGCGGAGATGGTCAGACAAGCGTGCTGTTTGGGGAGGACATTTACGCGCTTGTATGGGCAGCTCATCTTTTCCGACATAAGGAGCTCGCTCAAGGACCGATCCCTTTCAAGTCCTCACAAAAGCGAAATTAAAGCAGTCTTAATTTGCCTCTGCTTTTTGTCAAAAGCCAAATTAATCACCGGCTTGTGTCGCGCCACGCTAACGCTCTTTGTCGGGCTGTAATCTTTCACCATCACCTGCATGCTGGTTTAAGCTTTTTTTTTTTTTTGGTGGCTTTCGCTTCAGCCCAACAATGCGGTGATGGCGCTGGTTCGACAAGGTTTTTTGAGGAACTGAAAGGGTGTTTGGTTGAGCTATGCGGAGGAGTCTGCTTTGTGAATGGATTAGTTAACATTAAGCTGCGAGGTCTGATAAATTAGGATTTGTAAAGATTATTACAAAATGCTTATGAGCGTGTGTGTATGTTTGCATGTGTGTGTATGTGCATGAGTGGCTTAATGCCTTTGATTGAATTTTTAGGGGCTGATGAGGAGGGGGATCAAATTGAATTAGCATCTTGTATTGTGGCAAATGTGCTCAGTTTGCGCGTCCCTGAGTCATGCCTGGCACTACAGCTAGCCTCTCTCACTCTTCCTCCTTCCTTGTCTTGCTCTATCTTTCTCTCCCTTTTTCATCCTCTCTCTCTCATTCTCTCTCTCTCTTATTCTCTTTGTCCAAGACAGACAGGCAGAGGAGGCCAGGCAGTAAACACACATGCTTTGTCCTTGGCCCCATATTCCACTCTGTGTTCAGGAAGAGGGGGAGGAGGAGGAGGAGGTTGAGGAAGAAAGTTTGCTCTGTTTGCTGGGGAGTAAGATGAAGCTGTTGCCCGCAGGCATCCAATACTTGAACGAAAAAAGAAAACAGAGAGAAAGAGAGAGAAAGGGGGGGGGGGGAGAGAGAAAGAGAGGGAGAGAGTGAAGCATCCTCCTTCAACCTTAAGGCTTGGAGACAAATGGATGGGGTGTTATGTTAATTGCCTGCTAACGCCCTCTAGTGCGCGAATCTAATTATCTTCAGGTCCATCTTATTGGAGTAGCCTGTAATTGTTTCGATATTACGAGCACGAGGGGGGCTGAAGCTGCAGAATTGCTCGGCTAATGGCTTCTTAAACAGGTTTCTCCTTAACACAAAGCATTCCTTCGGACGGCTGGGCTGAGCTCGACCTGAGACAGACATACACACACACACACACACACACACACACACACCACACACACACACACACACACACACACACACACCTCCTGTGCAGGGCAAAGGCTTTGGGAGGGGCATGCACATTACTGATGAGGGAGTGGTAGAGAGGCACACACACACACACACACACATGCAGCACCACATACACACACAAACTGAACAAGCACATGCACATGATACACTGGGCCATCCATGGATGGCTGCATGTGTTTGGGGGCTGGCATTCTATCACGAGCACAGGGAGCATTGAGCACGAGTCCCTCTCTCCCCCCAAGGAGGCATTCCCTGCCTTCCACTCACAATAGAGCATAAAAGTACATGAGAGGTTGCTGGAGGTGCAGACTCCATCTTCAGGCAGTGAACCCTTGAGGCAGAGGGCCATTGGGTGCAGGATGGGAGTTGGGGGGGGCAGGGATGGTGTGTGTGCATGTGTGTGTGTGTGTGTGAGTGTGTGAATGGAGGGGGGAGGGTCTAAGGTGAGAAAACAGGATCATAATGCACTATTCTGAACACCCACACAAACACATTCTCGAGCTTACATGTACGCACACACAAACACAAACACATTCCCAAACACATACACACACACACACACACACACACACATCGCACACACTGTCTGTATCCTGGGTAAAGCCTGCTGGCTGTGTGCGGGGCTTTGTGCTTCTGGCTTCTATCTAGGCTGATGAAAGAGACAGTGCCCACAGAACCATGGGGTGAAGAATGGCAGGCTGTCCAAGAAAAATCCCTGGAGCCCACCACAGTGGACTGAAAGCAGCCCATTCCAGAATGGAAGCAGCTGAATCGGATCTGCAGAATGGATGGACAGACAGACGGACGGACGGACGAACGGACCGACGGACACAGGGACCTGGTTGACTGGAGTGCTTCCAATGACCAACACTTTGGCTGGGGTTCAGACATTCACCAAACAGCTGTAGACATGAGAAGAAAAGAGGGACTGGGCAGAAAGCTCTCTCTCTGTCTCTCTCTCTGTGTGTGTGTGTGTGTGTGTGTGTGTGTGTGTGTGTGTGTGTGTGTGTGTGTGTGTGTTGGTCTGTAGATGGGTGTACAGAGAGGTCAGGGGCAGTGAGATGGTACTCTAACAATCATAGCAGAATGTTCCTGATAACAGACAACATTATCTCCTCCAGAGGCAAAGGATCTGGAATGCAAATCGAGGGGAAAACACACACACACACACACGCACGCACACAGAGTCGGTGTGAGTGAATCAAACTGACACTGGCAGACACACAGAGCCAAACCAAAAGGGTTTGGGAGCCATGCAGACTGCAGCAGGGCCGCATCTTGAATCGCTCTACAGTATCACATTTTATGCTACGCTTATAAAACAGCAGAGCCATTTGGCAGAGGAAACACACTCCCCCGTCTCTCACAACCACACACACACACACACACACACACACCTATCCACACATACAAAGAGAGTACATTCACTCAGACCATGGATACACACGCACACATAGGAAAACATACTTTACACCTATATAAACACTCAGCCTCACTCACACACACACTCTCACTCTCACACACACACACACACACAGCCATGATTGGTAAATGGTGCCAGTAAATTGCAGGGCAAATGATTGGTTTTGATGGTCTTTCAGTCTTTGTGTTGTAGTGTGTGAGCAGTTCCTCAGCAGTGAGGTAATAAACCCCAGCGCACAACACACACACACACACACACACACACACACACACACCACACACACACACACACACACAGGCCCCAGCCGGCTGCTCACACGGCACAGTGTGTTCGGGAGGGGAGCATCAAATATTAACACGTGCCTGGCACCGATCAACACAGACCCGCACAGCAGCAAGGGCACTGGACAAACATCTCGACCCCCCGCTGTCACACACACATGCATACACACAAGCATGTTATGCAAACACAGACATGCACACACGCACATAGAATCACCACCTGGACTTCTAATCATTCACCACTCAAACGGATTGGCCCACTCTTCTAGAGGATGCGGCTTAATCAGCAGGCCAGGCTAAACACTGTTTGCATGGCCCGGGAGAGCCACTCGTGCGCAGATCAAAATCAGCCTTGCATAGCTTCTCAGCCACCCAGCAGATGTAGCCATTCTGAGGGCCTTGATTTGCGTGTGCTTGATCTGATGGCCGTCTAAGCTCGGATGAGCCGGCTGTCGGCTAATTTGAATTGTTTTGGTGGCAGTTTTTGCGTCACGCACATACCGCCTGTGACAGACGCTTTCAGTGGTCTGGCAGCACGTTATCCCTGCCTAAGGCGCTTGTATTGCTGCATACCTGGCAACTGCGTGTCACTCATCCCAGTGTAACAAATCAATGTGCGTCTCGTCTGGTCGGCCAAAACCCATCGCAACAGAAAAACTATCAATAATTCACGGCAACATGAAGAATGACGAGGAGCGAGTGATTACAGTGGCGAGGCGGGAGGAGGAAGAGAATAGCAAGAGTACGGTTTTGTTTTGACTTGGCGGGGTTGGGAAAGGTCGGCCGTGATGAAGCTGTTTGTCTTGCGAGGCTTTGTCGGGGGAAGGAAGGAAGGAGAGGGGGAAAAAAAGCTAATGAATGGAGGCAAATCCAGATAAATGGATGCGGGAGGGACTGATCCCAGCACAGGGCCTGTCAATACGCACCCCATCAGAGCAGCACTAATACCTTACGGCAGCCAGGGGATCTCATGCACTCAGGCCTGCCAGCAGAAACGCAAATGCCCAAAAGTACAGAAAGAGAGAGAGACTGAGCGAGAGAGAGAGAGAGAGAGAGAGAGAGAGAGAGAGAGATGGCTAACATTATCAATAGTGGGCTGAGGAAGAACATTACAGTGATGCATAGTCTGGCACTCGTGCAAAAGCCTTTTGGCTTTTCAGAGTTGCTGTTGTATGCAGGGAGGAGATAGACAGAGAGAAGTAGTAGCGGTAGCAGTAGCAGTAGTAGTAGTGGAGTCACTCACCATCATCTCCCTGTGTGTCACTGCCGTCCTCATCTGTATCTTTATCTGTGAGAGAGAGAGAGAGAGAGAGAGAGAGAGAGAATTACTGATCCACTCCTACAGCATTGCACTGATGCAGTCAGTTGGTCAACGTGGTGAGGCTAGAGCACCTCTGACGAGAAAAACGGACTGAGCATGCTCAGTGTCAAACACTTCAGTGAAGTTCTTTCTGTACACTGGCACTGCAGACTAGACTGTGTGTGTGTGTGTGTGTGTGTGTGTGTGTGTGTTGGGGGGTGGGCAGGGGGGGATCGCAGGTCTAGTCTGCAGAAGAAGCTACCTGGTAGAGCCCTGAAGCAAGAACACTGTGTTCTGTCAGTGTCACTGTGACTGGGCCCAGCTCTGCTGCTGTGCACAGATAGCATCAGATAGGATCAAGAACAAGCGGAGGTTAATGCGTTATAATGAAAAGCAGACACCGCCACCATTGAAACACAACCACTCAGTCCCAGCTGAGGCACAAGGACGACACTTTCTATCTCTTTTTATGTGTATTTTGTGAAACTATAAATATAAGGTTTTGGCACAGAGTTACTGTGTACAAATAGCTTCACTCAAAGGCTCAACATAATGCCTTTGCAAGGAGATAAACTGAGAAAGAGGAAATGATCAATGTTAAAAGACATGGCCACTGGACAAGGCTGTAATTCTATCAACCCAGGACTGCAAAAAACTGTGGCCATCGGTCTGCTAAGATGAGGATGAAATGATTCAAATGATTCGGTGAGTGCAGGCTTTGAGAAATGTAATATTCTAGTGAAAGCTCAAGTTTAAGGCGTGAAGTTAAAACAGTGAGTTCAAACGATGCATTTGTCCCAGTGTGTGTGTGTGTGTGTGTGTGTGTGTGTGTTGTGGGGGGGGGGGTGGCAAACTCTTCATCATGGCTCGTCACACAACTCAGCCACAGAGACATCCGCTCCGCTATACTCGTATGCACATGCGCACACGCGCACACGCACACACACAGAGAGAGAGAGAGAGAGAGAGAGAGAGAGAGAGAGAGACAGAGAGAGAGAGAGAGAGATATGCCTTGCATTCATGCCAGCCTGTCCCTGCTTCCCACCCCAGCAGGGGCCCTCAGAGATCAGACACCCATCCATTAGTTACTCCTACTCCTACCGCAGTTCCTGCTCCAGCTAAGTTATTACCCCCCTATGCCCCCCCCCCGACACACACACACACACACACACACACACACACACACAAATTCTGCACACACAAGTTTGACTCCAGACACGTTCCTCTGCCAATGAGCCATGACGAATGTCCCAAACCAAAAACTACTGCTCGTCTTTCTTTCCGACCAGTCAGTTGAAGTTAGGTTTAAAATGGGGAGAAGTATGTGTGTGTCGTGAAGTGTGTGTGTGTGTGTGTGTGTGTGTGTGGGGAGGGGGGGGGGGGCTGACTGCCTGGTGGGCTGCCACAGGGGTACACATTGTGTGTGTGTGTGTCTGTGTGTGTGTGGCACAGACTGAGAGGCATCACTGAACTCACACACTGTGCCCTGAGAAAAAGACAATCGAAGTGGGGAACAAGATATGAAGAAAAATAAAAGGAATAGACAAGAGAGTAGGAGCAGAGTAGCGGAGGAAGAGGGAGGCGAGGGAGGGTGGTGCCCACAGTGTGCTTTCTCTCCATAGAGATGTGCCAGCCTCAGCAATGGCACCGCTGACAGCAGCAGTGGTGGTGGCAGTGTGGCTGTGGTGGAGGCGGAGGTGGAGGTGGGGGGGGACACCAGTGGCTCGGAGCTGAGCACACAGCCGGCAGCTAGTGGAGCTGCGCTTTGATGAAACGCTCTTGTCATCTCTTCTGCAGAGGAGTGGGAGCACCGAGGGCCCCCTCCCGGATGAGGGGTGGGGGACAGACACACAAGCACCCACCCCCCCCCGCCGCCTTACTTTTGGCTAACAGTCAATAAAAGAGCGACGTGGACTGATCTCAAGCCTCTTCCATGAAATGAAAAGAAAGACTAAAAGGAGAAAATAAAGAGAGAGAGAGAGAGAGAGAGGAGAGAGAGAGACTTTTTCATTCTTCCCTGTTCCAAAGATAAAAGCAGAGAAAAGAAAAAGAGAATGGCGTTGGAGAGGCAAGACAGAGACAGAGGCAGTGATGGACTCGCTGTGGTACTGATGTGTTGGGGCATGGGCTTGGGCAAGTTTTTGGGGGCTGCCAAGCTGAGCCGAGCCGAGTCGAGCCGAGCAGAGCTGAGGCGAGCCCGTTTTGTGGCGTCATGGGGCCCTAGCGGGCTCTCAGATCTCCCACATCACACGGCCCCTGGAAATGTTTGATACTGGCAGCTGCTGAACATGGATCACAGTCCTGCTGCGTGTTTCACAGGATTGAGCTTTGGCACAGGAATGTGATGGGTGTATGTGCATGCATGTGTGTACTGTGTGCCCTATGTGTGTGTGTGTGTAACGCAATCCATGCCAGTCGGTTATGTATGGCACCGATACAAGCAGCAAGTCAGCGCTGGCTGTGAGTAAATCAGACTCTTTGCCAGCACCAGAAACACACACACACACACACACACACACACACACACACACACACACACACACACCACACACACACACGCATCAATCTCCATGCATGTATACATTACATCCTCACCCAGAAACATAGAGGAGAGCCAACAGGTTAGCCAGCTAGCGTAAACTAACACTGGTCCCACACTGCTGGAATGGGTTCACATGAGGTTGTACCAGAGCTGAAGAGTAACAGTTACAAAACAAAATCAAAGCAAAAAACAGTGAAAAGTTTGAGAGTCTCTTGCAGTTCCTGTTCTCTTCATAGAGAGCATCCAGCTGTGTGCAGCTTTTGTGCTCCACTATAATTGTGTGAGAGGGGCACCTGTCTGTTAAGCACACCCAGGCTCTCCCACCTGCATCCCACAGAAATGGGCCCAGGCTATGAGGGGGGTGGGGTGGTGGGGGCAGGGGTGGGCGGGGCTCTTGTGTTAGTCGCTCTCACACAGTGCCTGAAAATGGTGAGCGCAGCAGGGAGGGAGAAGCAGCCTCCGACCACCTGCATCTGATGATAACGCATCATAGAACCTACTCTGACCATCGCCATGGAGAGGACTCCGGCAAACACATCATTTCCTGTCCGAGTGGAGACATACACGACTCACTGGGACAGATGGAGAGAAAGAGAATGATGAGAGGGGGGAAGACAGAGAGAGAGATAGATACAGAGAGAGAGACAGAGAGAGACAGAGAGAGACAGAGAGAGAAGAGGAAAAAATAGGTGGCATGGAAAGAGAGAGAGGGGAAGAGTAAGAGAGAGTCAGAGAGAGAGAGAGGAAGAGAAGAGAAGAGAAGAGAAGAGAAGAGATGAGAAGAGAAGAGGCTGTCCCTTTATGACAAATGCCAAGCATCCCAAATTGCAGGCTTTCCATACACAAACACTGGCAGTGGAGAGCCTCCATTAACACCATCAGGGGGTCTCCCTGCTGAGCCTGAATCAAGCATGGAGACACCATGGAAGAGAAGAGTAATAAGAAAGTCACTGCAACTAAAGAAAAAGAGAGAAAACAAGAAAGAGAGAAAACAAGAAAGAGAGAAAATGAGAGAGAGAAAGAGAGAGGAAAATATGAAAGAAAGAGAAAGAAAATAAGAGAAAAGAGAGTAAAGGGGGAGAAGGGAGAGGGAGAGAGAGGGAGACAGAGTGAGAGAGAGTGTGTGTGGTGAACTCTTTGTTCCATCGCATTAGTACTGACAGTGATGTGGTGAGCTGTGGCAAATTTGAAAGACAGGGCTCAGCTTGCGGTCAGCCACGGCCGACACATTAATGTATAGCGCCCCTCGTGAAGAATCCATTTCCCCAGCCATGACACACGAAAGGGCTTTTTTTGGGCGCACCTTTGACACCGACAGAGCAATAGACCTATAAATCACATGAGAATTCTATCAGATCCTCCTACCTGATGGATGGGTTCATCTATTTGCTTCATATCTGGATAGGAATCTCAACTGCACGGTTCCATGTGACGCCAATCATGGCTTTATTTCAAATTAATCTTTTACATTCCTTGAGTGTGTCCTTTAAACCACGGGTTTTCAAACTTTTTTGGGACAGGGACCCCTCGGGGAGCAAAAATTTTTTCGAGGGGCGCAACATGTACAACTATATAAGATTATAACCATTTTTTCATTCAGATGCTTTTGAACTCTTATTCTAAAAACATATTTTGCTAATACATTTTTACATAGGTATGTAGGGTTGCATTTGGCAAAACTTGACAGTACATGAGCAGTTTTAAAACGATCGATTTTTTGTCAAATCTAGGCCTACTGTGTTAAAAAAAAATGCTATTTGTTTCACATAAGTAATTATAACTAATATTCATTTTGCTTGCAGTTCACTTTAATGCTTAAGGAAGGTGTTTTGACAGATTGATGTAATGTATCATGTAGGTTAATTGTCACTAATGTCATTAATGTCACTAATGCACAATGCGATTGGGCTCTATACTAATCTGGAGTATTTTACTCCCCATAAGACAAGTTTATACTTCGTAGCAAACTTTTTCACGGACCCCTGGGGACCCCAGTTTGAGAACTAATGCTTTAAACACACCATCTTTATTAATTAAAAAAAAAAAAAAAATCATTTTATCCTTCCTGATAAAGGTGAATATGTCAGCAGCTGTTTGAGGTATCAGTGGGATTTGCGTGGTGACTAACTGGTGTTGGCAGGACTGAGGCGGTGTTCATGAGTGAGCTGACAGATCTTTAGACGCCTTTGGCTTGCCTCTCCTCTCCAAAACGCGAGGATATCACAGCAAGCACAGAGGTGGAAAGACTCCACGGCCATGAAATTGTTTTGGTAAAGAGTGCTGATCCGGAAGCCGCACACACACCCACACCCACACCCACACACACACATATTAGAGTGCCCACACAATATACACACACACATACAAGTACAATACATAGGCACAAGCACACAAGTACAGCACACACACACACACATCCACACATCCATACATAGACACACACACACAGATACACTTATATTGAGATACACTGAAATCTACCCAGGCACATATAAACACATTCAAAATGATGTGTGTAGGGATACAAATGTAATCTACTCTGTCACAATATACTGCCTGCATTGCCCTGGATTTTTTGTCATTCTGACACTTCAGGGGGGCTTGGGATGAGGTAGGGTATTGTGATAAAACAATTTCCTGTATGCAAATGTGCTGTTTACTTCTTTCCCAAACAAATCATGTCACACAACAGACAAGCCTTGTGTGAATAACCATACTTGACACACACACACACACACACATACACACACACACCTATCCACACATAGAGGATATGCAATTCATTGAGAATTACATTTCAAGTTCTTAATAGCTGTCTAGTAATTTTCATCATCAGTGGTAAGGAGAAAAACAATCCATTACATTACAAAATACATATTATAATAATATCAAAGTATAATTAATATTTGTATTAATGTACATGTACATCTGTACATCTGCCACTTTCTGTGCAATGTACATCTAAGATGCTCTTAAGATGCTCCAGCATGCACTCATAAGTACTAGCCAAAGATAGAGGAAGTGTGTGTGTATGTGTGTATGTATGAGTGAGTGAGTGAGAGGGAGAGAGAGAAGGGGGCTTACACATTCTATTATTCCATCATTTTTTTGAGTATTTGACTATTACAACTAAGACATCCCATAATAGAAGTGGCGGGGGGGTGGGGTAGAAATACAGATTGCTGAGGAGTGCTGAAGTCATGGAACTGGAGTTGAAGTACCAAGATCAGATTGAGGGGCCGGGAATGAGGAGTGGAACGATAGAGAGGGAGGGGGGGAATGCTACCCATGCTGGAGAACGAGAATGAGAGAGAGAGAGAGAGAGAGAGAGAGAGAGACTAAATGCCTATGAGCTGACTCTAGCCTTGTGTGTTTAGCAGTGCTGCTGTTGCTGACAGCTCTGTGTTTCCAGTGGTGCCGATGATGAGGTGTTAGGAGGAGAGCTGTGCGGACCCTGTTATTTTCACGCACTCACGACAGGCGCCGCCGCGCACCCCAGCTGAGCTAATTCAGTCGCTTTGTGTCCCTCTGAAACCACGCCGCGTAGGAGAGAGGGGAATGAGCGCCATCACTCTTTTGATTTAGCCCCAATCACTTTCAGAGATCCCCCCACAGAGAAACCAGGGGTGTGTTAAAAATCCCCCCCCCCACACACACACACACACACACACTCCACTTAAATGATAACTCTCACACAGTGTAATCAAAGATGTAATATAGAGGAAAAATGGCCACGGACATAATGAAAAGATTAACAGTGTGTGAAATGGGGCTGTTTTAACAACCAAAAATATTAACCAAGTGCACAGCCGACAACTGCTGCTGCGTTCCATATCATTTGAGTGGGGGTAATAAAGGTGCAGGTAAGAGCTTTGTTGTCCCACAGAGAAAGGAGTGTCTCTGTGAGTATGCGTGAGTGTGTGTGTGTGTGTGTGTGTGTGTGTGTGGTGCTGAGTATCTTAATGACCACTGCTGTTGCAGGTGTGAAGTGAAATGCCAACATGCCTCCTGCAGTATGCAGCCACTGTAACAGAACTTATGAATAACATCAATCAACGTGCCAACACACACACACACACACACACACACACACACTCAATCACACACAAGCACACATGCAAGAACACACAAACACACACACACACACACACACACACTTAACCATCCTTAAATGGCTCAGGAGAAAATGAAATGAACGTCTCTGACACTGAAGATCGAAGATCACAATTAATGCCAGCCTATCTGCCACCAGCTGCAGCAGGAGCAGCAGCAGCGTGTCCCCTCCTCCCCCCCCTGTGTTTGTGAGTCCTCTCAGCCGCGCCTCCCACACCTCCCCTCCTAATAACAACTCACAGCACAACTCATTCACATTCATGCCCAGGTGCACTAGGACTCTTTTAACACTCCAGACTTAATAAAAACATCCAGGACTGAATCTAAAGAATCAACTGGTTTCACTTCTATCGTGAACAGGTTTAGTTTAGCCTCTTTCCTTCTGCTCTGTGTGCATCTATTTTCCTTTCTTTTCTTTGAAGTGAAACTTTCTGGCCTCTGCTGATATGTGTACTGCGATGGGAAGGTGTGCGGCACTCAGCATCACCTGATGCCTGTGCTCATTGAGTCGATATGATGAGATGCCTGCTCAGTGCATGGGGCCAGGCTTTTTAATTAGAGGCTCTCCAGTAAACGCAATACAGAGACAAGCTCTGAGGGATTACCGGTGTGTGTGTGTGGTGTATGTGTGTGTGTGTGTGTGTGTGTGTGTGATTGTGTGTGCACAGACAGTCACACACAGACAGCTCAGACCATATGGGTGTGTGTTTGTGTGAGCAAAACTATGTGTACATTCATGCTTCTCTGAATGATTGTGGACATGTGTGTGTTTGTATAAGAAAATGTGTGTTTATACTGTAAATATTGTCCACATAAATATGTGTGTGTGTGTAGGCAGCCTCACACAGACAGAGTCTATTAGTGTCTGTGTGTGTGTGTATTCACCTGTGATCCTTTATAAGGGCACTGACATGTAAATACTTGCATGTGTGTGAGAAAGTGTGTTTATGTGTGTACACTGTACATATTTCACACGTAAACGCGTGCATGTGTGTGTGTGGGTGGGAGAGAGAGTGAAACAGAGAGAGAGAGAGAGAGAGAGAGAGAAAGAGAGAGAGAAAGCTTGAGGGACCAAGGAAAGAGAGGCACTCTGCATTCAGCATGTGACGTCCCAGTGGGGGACACAGCAGTGATGGGAGAGGAGACAGAGGATAATGGGAGTCTTCTGCAGCTTAGCAGCACTTTAACACACACACACACACACACACACACACACACACACACACACACACACACACACACACACACACACACACACATACACACACTCTTTCTCCAGCAGCAACAAACCTCAGTGGGGTTGCAGCGGCTACTGGGAAACAGTGATGATGCAGGGCTGTGGGGTTCTGCATAAGGAAAGAAAGTAACACTGGGGTAACCCTCCACCCCAACCCACCCCACCCCGACTCAGGGGAGGCATGAATCAGCGCTGAAGTGTTTCCATTTCAATTAAACCTTGTATTATGTTCAAATTTTCTTCCTTTTCTTCCTTTTCTCGTTTTCAGGTCAGATTTACCCGGGTTATTATGTTGGCACGTAAAAACAATAGAGATGTTAAAATTTACATAACCCAGTTCATTATATTTCCCAATTCAAAATTCAACTCTAATTAGGACTTAGATGACCAAAATCATGTTTATTTAGGAAAACGGAATTAAAAATGCTCTACTTTGAAATAGGGCAGATGAACCCACTCTGGAGGTCCTTCAGTGCTTCAGTGCAGCTGGGAGCTTCTAATCCAAATCGATGTGAGCTTATTCTAAT
The DNA here is from genome assembly GCA_015244755.2 of Tenualosa ilisha. Lineage (NCBI taxonomy): Eukaryota > Metazoa > Chordata > Actinopteri > Clupeiformes > Clupeidae > Tenualosa > Tenualosa ilisha. Next base: position 4,307,102 of record PYXC01000133.1, on the reverse strand, counting down.
GGACTATGGTGTTGCTCCATTTGCTTGTAATGAGGTTTCTTCAGTAGATTGCTATGGGGTTCATATACTAGCTTGATATGAAGTTCTTCTCCTATCTTGCCGTGGGGCTCTTTTGGCTTTCTCTGATATGTTTCTGGGTACTTCTATACGCATTTTGGTCAATTTGATCCAAACACCTTCTGAAGGACAGTGCCATTAACATGTTTTTCAATGAGGCCAGGCCTACAAACATTTCCCTGTATAGTTTTTCTTTCTTAAAAAACTCAAAATGGGTCAGTTTGACCAGAACGCCACCAAGGGTTAAGTCTGTGAGGGCTCAAGGTTTAGGCCTTAGTGAGAACATTAAGATTCAGTGTCTATGTATAGAGTGAGAGGGGATGTGTGTTGGGGGGGTGTCAGATGTCAGGATGCAGAGGTGAGCTCCATACAGCACTGTCACTCCTACCACATCACATGACACTGCTCCAGAGCCCCACCAGGCTCTCCTTCACCCAGCGCCACCCCTGAAATGGGAACAGGTCCTCTGAGAGAAACCTGGGAAGGCCGACTGTGCACAACCGTGTGAAGGCCGGTCACTTAAAACAGTGGCCTTCATTTCACCCCCACAATCACACCCCCCACAGAATGACAGCGCACTGATCCCATCCTCAGCAACCATGGAGGAGGGTCTGGTAGTCATCGGCACTGCTGCATGGACAGAGCCCGAATGACAACATCTGCTCTTCGGTCCAAGACCCAACCCTCAGTGAGTCTCCAGGGAAAGCAGATTATGTCCAGCAGCAGCTATGTGGAGGTCTCTCTATCTGGGACAGAGTGGCAACTTCTGGGTTAACGCAGAGTTCACCGCTAGCCCGCAGGTGGACTCGCCACGCTCGAGCGCCTAATTTATACCTTGTGTGAGAGAGAAAGCGGTGATTAAGTGAGGCGACATTCACACACTCGCACCTTCACAGCTTTTCAGGTACAAGTGCTGAATGACAAGGAGAGTATGAGGGGAAAATGGATTTCTCTACCAACACTGTCAGTACAGCAGCCCATGAAGTGTGACAGATGGATGAGATTCTTAAGTAGGTCACTGGCTGACAAACAAACAAACACACACACACAAATAAACAATTTCTTAATCGTTTCCGTAGAAGAATTGACGTCCGTGCCAAGCAAATGTGCCAAGAAGAACTCGTGAAGAAGAACGACATGCATTAAAGCATGAGGTGGAGATAACAGGCATGTTACGATGGTTTGGGGACAGGGACTTCTGTGATGACCTCACAGTCACCTAACACATTCCACATCTTCACAGCCCTCTGCACCAATCAGGTCCCAGCATGCAGTTCTCCTCAGGAGACTAAGGTGGCACAGTACATACAAGCAATGAGAGGGAACAAGCAGCATTACCTTGAGAGAAGAACTGAGCCATCTTCTCTTTGTAGATCTTGTAATCAGTTTCCAGGAAAACACAGAATATGACACGGTCCACCTGTGCAACGAGAAGAAAGAGAGAGAGAGAGAGAGAAAAGAGAGAGAGAGAGAGACAAAAAAGAGTGAGGGATTTTCATAATTAAAACAGCACATTTCCACCACTGAATAAGAAAAGGCAGTCAGGAAATAACCCCCAGGTCAAATGATTTCATTTTGACATTCAAACCCCCTTCCATATCAGGAACCATTAATTCATCCTGTAGAACCAAAAAATATTAGCAGCCCATTTTCAGAGTTGGCTGTGTGCTTTTCTAAAGTCAACCTTCATGACCGCCTCAATGTTTGTGACATTCCCTTAAACACTTGTTCCAACTGTGATGACGCATGTGATGGAAAAATCATTCATCACGCATTGCCATTTTCCTCTCAGCCTCGAAAACATCGCTCTGACCACACAAACCCACTCAGCACAGACTTTCAAAACTTATCCATGAGGCAGCTTAAAAAAAGAAAAAAACACCACACGAAGATTCATTTTGGCCTGACTGAGGTTTCTGGTTTGAACAGTTTCAGCTGCTCGTTTGCTAGTGAGATTTACTAAAGGGCTTTTACTGCAGTGCGCCATCATGGGAAAACACACCATAGGCTGAGATTAGTAAACCAATTAGTCGATTCGTCATTTGAGACCACCCACGCCGCATCAAACCCACCCCAACCTCCTGCGAAGACTTTGACAGATGCCGTCACCATGCAGCAGATCAGAAAGAGAAGCACTCTCCTGCACAGGCTCCAGGGCCTGAGGAATCAGATGCAGGTTTCACCTCTGACATCCCTGCGAGGAGAGGAAAATGATAAAAGCAACTGTTCCACGGCCTCTCTATCTCTCCTTCTCCCCCTCTCTTTTACTCTCTCTCTCTCTTTCTCTCTCTCTTTGTGTTGATTCCTCTGCCGGTTTATCAAACATAAAGCAGATGCACACCCACCCCCGAAATGCAGCTGCTGGCCCATACAATGGAAAACACAACCATTTGCATCGCTTGTTTGGAAGTTAGCACAGATGTCCCATTCTCTCAGAGCGTTGAGAAGTTGAGGGTGCGGCAAAGCACAGTGTATCATTTCAAATCTCCAAATCATCCCCCAAGCAAACGCACACACTGTTCACCGAGAGGGAAAGAAAGAGAGGATGGATTTGACAGGTAAACAAACCGAACACACTGTAAAACAGACAGAAAAAACACCCTATGGCTCTCTCACCTTATCAAAGACTTGTGGTTATCTACCACTCCAGTCCTTTTTTAAAAAAAATCTCTCTCTCTCTCTCTCTCTCTCTCTGTCTGTGTCTCTATCCTTCTCTATTTCTGCACACCGCCCCAGGTATACCAGCTTCCCCTGCTGAGGATGATATGTCACGCAGTGGGGATGGCAGATAATCGCTCCACTGACTATTGCAATATTCCAACATGGTCATGCAATGGCCTCTCCATTGTCCCTAATGGTGGAGGAGGAGGTGGCAGGGGGAGGAGGCACTCAGGGCGATGGATGCAGCTAAGAAAAGCACTGCTGTGCACTCTCTCTCTCTTTCTATTGCTCTCTAGCCCTCTCTTGCTCTCTGGGGAGGATTTTTGCACCCCCCCCCCCCCCCCCCTCCCTCTCCAGCCTAAGCTACCACCGCCACCGCCACCGCCACCGCCACCGCCACTGCCACTGTGGGCACATGACGACTCCTTTCTTGCTGTCAGGGAGGCGTATGGTGTGTGTGTGTGTGTGCGTGTGTGTGTGTGTGTGTGTGCGTGTGCGTGTGCCTTCAGGGGCCGTCCGAGAAAGCAGACCGCTGTCCATTAATAGTTTATAACCTGCCCTTTGGAGCAAAATGTCATGGGGTGACTGGAGAGTGGCAACATTTTTATTTTTGTTAAGCGCCCCCAGAGGACTGTGTGTGTGTGTGTGTGTGTGTGTGTGTGTGTGTGTACATTGGGTCTTTGTTGGTAAAACTCATGCCCTCACACCTCCACAGCCCTCTTGGGAAGGGTGAAGACGTGAGGCGGTGGCTTTGGGAGGGCTTTGAGTCCGGCGGCAGCGGTGGTGGCGACAGGCGGGTGGCCCAGATGGGTGGAGGGCTAAAACTACGGGGCGGGGGGGAGGGGCTGGAGCTGCGCTGTGCTCCCCTGCTTTACCTGGGAGTCCCACCCACACAGGAACAGGACAGCAGCTGCTCCCTGGGAGATTCTTCTACACACACACACACACACACACACACACACAAACACACACAAACACCGTGCTGATGCTGTTATTCTGTTCTTTTTTTTCTTTTTAAATCCCCCTACTTAACAAGGAGAGCCCACTGAGATCATGTGATTATGTCTCGCGTGGAGTCGCACAGATGTTACACAAATACAAAAACAAACACAAACACAGCCCCCCCACCCCTTCAAACACACACACATTCCATTGCACCCCACCTTCTCCTTCATGTGTAAGCACACACACATACACACACACCGACACACAGACAGTGACAAGCACACTGGAAAGGCGTGTGCAAAGGGAGACAGATGTACGTGCGCACACACACACACGCACACACACACACAAAGCTAAAACCCTCACATACAAAAACAGGCGCTGGAAAGGTGTGTACAAAAGGAAACGCTGGCATACACCTAAATGCACACACACACACACATACACACAAAGAAAGCACAGACACACACACAGACACACACACAGACACACACACACACACACACACACACACACAAATACATCTGAAGCGCCGTGCTGGGATTTGTTCTGCTTTTATGTAGATCATTAAAGGACAGGCGGACTCCTGGGGCGCGCGGTGCGGTGCGGTGCATGAGTGGGGAGGTGAGGAAAAGCTGGGCTCACAGGGCCCCACTCTCACCCCAGCAGCACAGCCTCTACCACACCACACCTCGCACACAGGAACAGCACATAGGAGGGAAGGCAGAGAAGACCTGAACAGGGAGAAATGCAGGAGAGAGATGCAAATTCCCAATGCTGTTGGGAAGCAAAACAAAACAAACTCTGTGTTTCTTTTTTTGTTTTTTTCTTTCACTGAGGCGCAGGCGCCACGGGGCCAGTGATGGATAGTAAAAGAAATGTTTCCCAGCCTTTTAGAAAAATGCTGTACAGTCTGGCTGGGCTGTAAAATATAAACTGAATTCAATTATCAGATTGTACACACATAAATTAGCTTGCGTTTTCACTACACTCACACTAAAAATAACATCAAGTAGAAGACATTACCAATTGAGCTTGAGTTCATGTTTTAAGCGTGCTAAACAGCACATCCTCTGGCACTGGTGTGATGCTGAGTCATCCATCAGTGTGTCACCCCATTAAACACACATTTACCGATTTTCAATGTTTACACACAGAGCATCTTCAAGTGTTGTGATTTGCTTAACGCTTAGCCTAGCCTAGCCTAGCCTAGCGCTTAGCTTTTCCTCAAAGAGCACCATGATGCATCATGACAATTAAAATTCCCAATACAACCTCTCCACTGTTGAAATGCCATGTGGTCATACTCTCAAAAGTAGCCTGCTTCCACAAAGGCCTATGTGAATGCACAGTGAGCTGTGCCTCTCTCTACTGAGGGGGCAATCTTTTCAATTTATTTTATTTACAGGTCTTTAAAACAGGGGCCCTGAGTGCTCCTCACACAGAGACACTGGGCTTGTTAGATAGCATTTATAAAGGTATGCTGGGAGTCGGCCACTGATAAAGCGCTTGCTGGCCCCCCTGTACTGAGAGAGAGACAGACAGAGAGAGAGAGTAAGAAAAAAACAGACAGAGAGAGAGAGAGAAAGAGAAAGAGAGAGAGAGAGATGGTGGTGGGACGGAGGGGTGCCCCCGCTGCAAACGGCAGCCAGCGGAAACCCTGCCGGAGCCAAGGTGGAGAGAGTTAATGAAAGAGTAATTAGAAAGCTGGGATCGCTGCACGGCGGCTCCGCGCTGCCATTACTCATCTCTGATTGAAGGGCCGTTGCCAAGGGGAGGGAGCGAGATGATTGGGTCCCTGCTCACCAGTGTGGTGGGGTTGGGGTTGGGGGTGAGGCGAGGGTGGGGAGGATAGGCTGCCTGGAAATTTGCGCTCTCACAATAACGTCCAGGACAAAAGGCCCATTTCTGAAGTGGGAGGCGAAGGGCCGACCGGCTGGCGGGCTGGAAGGCTCACTGGCTGGCCGGCTGGCTGGCGTGATGCAAAGCTCATGAGTGGCGAATTATTCACTGTGTTTTCCAGCACAACAGGACAATTAAAAACCTCCCCCCTCCCCTGCCTCTCTCTCTCCCTCTCTCCTGCACCTTTTCGCTGAGTGTCTGTCAAGCTATACTTTTTCCACCACACACATATAACGTCCAGGCACCATGAAGATGTCAAAAACGTCAGCATCTATATCTGTCAGAACGCATTCGCACGCATCAACCCTCAAGCTGCGCCTCCCTTCCCCACAGCAGCGCTAATGTGCAGGAACAGGACAGGAAGTAATTAACGTGCCTAGTGCGCACGGAGTAGCTCGCTCGGCCTTGACTAGCCGCCGCCACGCTAAAACATGTTGGCACGCCATTTGGGACGTGATGATGGCACACAGCAGGCTTCATTTTTTTTTTTTTCTTTTTTTTCTCCCTCTCTCTCAGAAAAAGATTGGAGGAGAAGAAGCCTGGAGTAGAGCACTCATGGTGCTGCCACGTGTGCGGCGCTAAAGAGGCAGGGGGAGGCGATTGTGTTGCTGCTGACGGTGGTGTTGGTGGTGGTGGTGGTGGTGGTGGAGGAGGTGGGTTGAATATAAGCAGCAGGTCTTAGGGCTTCTGAGGCCTGCCTGGCTGGCTGGCTGGCTGGGTGGGTTGAGCTGGCTGGCTGGCAGTGGGGCTGCGTTCCCTGGGCCAGCACCAATGACTGAGCTCCCACCAGGTGCCGTGGCGCCCTCCCCACCAGCCGCTAACAGATGATCTGTCATCCACGGGCACCCAGGCTCGTAATTACGCCCAGGACACTGCCAGAAATATCAGATGGGCCAAGTTTGCACGCACACTTTTTACCACGGTTGCCGTCTTGTTGCCGTCACTGGCAATAAAAGAGACGCAGTGCCCACATGCTTGTTTTTTTTTCTATATTTTACAGTTTTTTTTTTTACCGTTTTTTTTTATCTAAGAAAGACGCCATCTGGATTAGTTTAAAATCCAACTGAGGGACTACAGAGCAGCATATGACTGAGGAGGTGGGGACCAGCTATCTGCTGAACTGAAAACGGCTTGTGGATTTGATCAGGCCATCCTGGAAGTCCACCGAGAGCGAAGGACGCCTGGAATGCCGAGGTCACAGATTGAATTCCCGTGAAGCACGAGAGCAAGATAAAGGATATTCTTCTCAATCTCCTCAAAGTCACCAGTGAGGAAAATGGGGGTGGGGTGGGGTTGTTTCATCAAAAACCGTGTTTCCAAAAATCCACTTGATCAATGCGAGACAGTCGGGCTCTGGAGAAGGAGGCACTGGATATTATTGAGCCCAGAGAGCAATGGGGTCAAAGGGGATCGATCACCCCAAGGGTCAGGGGTTTGAGTCAGTCGCTGCTCCTGGTTAAGAGAAAAGCTGAAAGGGGGAGACACAGAGGGGGAAGTGTGTATTAGCATTCGTGTGTGTGTGTGTGTGTCACAGAGCGGGTAGAAGGAGAGGCGGAGGACAGGGGAAGCATTTCCAGGCCTTATTAGCAGTGTAATTACACACACCTGAGCTATACAGCGCATGAATGGTCACTAATTAAAGAGGCCTGGCAGCCAATGGAACAGACTAGACAGACACACACACACACACACACACACACACACACACACACACACACACACACACATACACAGAGCAATGTTGTGAGAATGCACATAAACAAGGTGGGAAAGATGAAACATTTGTGTATGTACACAAACCCATATGCTCTCTCTCTCTCACGCACACACACAATAGTAACAGTCTGAACTCCGGCAAATGGTCGACTATAGGGAGCATAGTCTATACACTGCAAAGGAACCTATATTAAAAGACAGCTATAATAGGATCGGTAATGATGATATAGAACTTAGGTTGATGTATGAAGATTGATGTTCTGAGGGAGCCTTGATCAGCAGGGGAGAAAATTACATTCAGTTCTGGACATTTTAGACAAATTATCCAAAGCTTTGCATCCCAAGGTACGGTCCAGGCAGAGGTGATTAACAAACCTGCATGCTCCCTTCAGTATAACCTTGGCTGGGGCCTCCTCTGTGCTGATGAGCCAAGCCAGGGTTAGTGGCAGAACACAGGGTCCAATGAAAGACCCCGGTGGAGTTTAATATTCCTGAGCACACCTTAGCGCCCTCGGGTTAAATTTGCTTATCATTATCTACCATGCCAGTTTGCTCACTCACACACACACACATACACACTCACACACACACTCTTACACCCACACAAACACACTCTCTCTCTCAGGTGTGGAGGGGTATGTTGAGTAATCTCTCTCTCTCTCTCTCTCTCTCTCCTTCCATCCCAAACTTCAGGAAACGTGCACAATAACAGCTAAAACCTGATTATTTTGCCCTGTCAAGGAAACGAAAATCCATCTTATGTGGAGACCATACTTAATTGAGTTATTCCCTTCAGAGAGTGTGAGAGAGAGTGTAAGTGTGTGTGTGTGTGTGTTTACAGACCTGTGTGTGTGTGGGCGTGTGTGTGTGTGTGTGTGTGTGTGTGTGTGTGTGTATGTATGTGTGTGTGTAGTGTATCTAGCAGCTCACACCTCGGCATTGATGATCAATGGTAGAGGCTGACCTTTCCCTGTGTGGCGTGTCTGAGTGGGTGCTAGCAGGCCATTGGCTAAGGGAGGAAGTGCTAGCTAACGCAACTCACGGGCGAGAGGCGCATCTGGCAGCCGCCGGTGGAGTGGAGAGGTGAGCCTCTGGTCGACTCGTCAGTTTGACATTGATTGACCCAGTCTGCTGGGAGGCAGCGGGGAGGTGGAAGGGATGAATAGAGGAGAGGAGGTGGAGGTGGGGGGAGGAGAAGGTGGTGGTGGGGGTGGACTAAGGAGAGAGCTCTGCCCTGCTGCAGGAGTATCATTTCAGAGATTTTCAGGCGTGAGGGGAGTGTGTGTGTGTGTGTTTGGGGGGAGGAGGGGTGGGAGATGGGGCTATGGGGTGGGTGGTGTGCTGAGGGAGGCAGGAAAGGTCAGGCCTTTGAACAAAACGCCGGGATCTATACATCAAAGCAGCGGCTGACAAATTCCTTTAAGGAAACACACATCAGTGAAAAAAACAGCTTGGGAAAAAAAAGAAGAAGCGTGAGAGGAGGAAGAGCATCCTGGGATTTTTCTCTTCTCCAAACTGAAGAGCCGGAGAGATGCAAGGATGCGGCTGCTGCTGACTGACTGAACCCGGGAGAGGCTCATGCCAACACAAGTCCGCAAGCGATTATGAACGCGGCTGAGGAGAGGATGAGCGTTGGAGGATGCAAATGCACTCGTCTCCCCCCGTGGATGCTTAGCAAAGTGTGACTAAAGAGATGTGTTAACATTGTAAATGGTGCAAAGCCTAGTTAATTCCATATAGATTAGAGAAAATAATAATTGTAATAAAAAACAAAAAAAACAACAAAAAAAACAAACGAGAGCAATAACAACAGCAGCAACAGAAGCAGTAGCAGCCGCGCCACCATCACAGCAGTTGCTCTTCAATTATATTCGCCAGGCACCCAGGGATAAGAGCCGATCTATCTGTATGTAAATGGAGATTGGATTCTCACAAATGTGCTCTTCACAATATCTAAAGTTGGTGAAGGGAATTAGCCAAAAGCCTTACTGTGTTTACCGTTCAGAGAACATCAGGGCATTAGAGATTCTTTGCCGAGTAGACGGGCAGGAGTCACACAGAATTACACAACATGCGTTAATGCAGGGGGCTCTCATTTAATGACAATTTCTCTTATCGACGTGGGCTAATCTCTCAAGTAAAACGCAATCCACTGCCAAGTAATTGGAATAGAGTGCCATAAAATGGTAGGCATTGATAGCACAAAAATCATCCTTTTCTCTCCTCCCAATGCGATATTAATAGTTCATTGGCTTTGACAATAATAAAATAATTGCTCCTCCAGAGACGTGTGTGGTTAAAGCGTGTTGAGTCAGGTGTTGATTTCTACTGGGAGGTGCCGTTGGCTCCTGTGCAGTGGAAACTATTGACCAAACAAGCACAAGGAGAGCATTAGGAGAATGTAATGGGCACATGTACCGGAGTAATGTGAACATGTAACCAATAGCATATTGATTCTGAGGAGTGAATCGTCAGGATGTGCCGTTGGGGCATTAATTACAATGATGAAAAGCCAGTGCACATCTCACAAGGGAGGAGGAGGGGGGTGACAAGGGACATGGATAGGGGAGGAGATGAAGAAGGGAAGAAGGAGAAGAGAAGAGAAGAAATAGAGGGATGGAGAGAGAGAGGAAGAGAGAAATAGTGCAGAGAAGCGATAGAAAGAGGGTTACAGAAGATGAGAAGAGCTAGAGAACTGTGGAGAGAGAGAAGGAGAAAGAGGGAAAGCAGATACTGTAAGTCAGGTGAGAAAATGGAGGAGTGAGAGAGAGAGAGAGAGAGAGAGACAATGTGTACGTGATAGTAGAAAGATGATTGTGAAGCATGATGCTGTGCTGTAGTGTCAGAGAGTGAGTGGGGTAATGGGCTAAGCTCAGCAAGTCTGAGTGCTGGCCGGTGGGCAGAGTGGGCACACACTCCATCTTCCCCAGAGTGGGGGTGTCAGCCATGCGAGCAGGGCATCAATACTGCATGACTGATACACACACCGTGCCAAGAGCAGGGGGCGCACCGTAAGGCTCCTCTCACTCACCCAGAGAGAAGCTGGGGCTCACTGGCATTTAATCATACACTCATGCATCCACACAGCAGACACACACAAACACCATATACAGTATACAGTTTACGAAACACTCACCCACACCCTCTCTTACACAAACACACACACACACACATGGTCCTGTCATCACAAAGCTTTAGTTCCATTATGAATAAATGACCACCTGGGTAAACACTGTGCAACCCTTCCTATTTTTGTTGTAGCTGAGCCTAGTAGCTTATGCATCTGATACTGAACTGTTTCAAAGCTGATGAGACTGACAAGGCGCAATATGAGGTTTGGCCCCTGATAAGACAAACCCCTGACTCCATTACGGAAATGATTACAGCCAGACAGGCAGCTGAAGGATGAGTGTGTATTTGTGTGTGTGTGTGTGCGTGCGTGTGCGTGTGCGTGTGTGTGTAGTTGGGTGAGCTGAGAGCTGAGAATGAGTGTTTAGGACTTGGTGATCTCGCTACCTACTGGGAAAACACAGTAGGGGACAGGATTGTCACTGAGAAAAACAGAGGAGGTACAACTGGCATACTCACATATACAGGAACACACACACACACAGACACACACACACACTCACACACACACAGAATCTCTTTCTCGTGCACACAAGCAGAGTTCTGAAAGTTAATTCCCAGCAGTAGTCTCTGTTTCGTGTACTCTGTCATTTCGCTGAGTGTTTGGGAGGAGCTGACTTGGTGGGCGCAGAAGTGAGCATCTGGGGATTGATTGCCCCTCCATCTCTTTGTTCCAGCAAAACACAACAAAGAAGGAAGAAGGAGAAGAAGAAGAAGAAGAAATGAATAATAATAAAAAACAACTCTTAAGGTAAGCGGGTTCAACAAAAAGTCAGTGACAGAGAGAGAGGAAACCAAGAGACATGGAGAAGACCATCCGGTGGATCTATTGTGACAGATGATAAAAAAGCAGGAATAAAAGAGGGAGTAAAAGTCTAGTTCAGAATCAATAATGTATACAACATGTCCCCATCAGTCACGGCACCCACTAAGCCTCCGCCAGGGGGATCCAAGGGCTTTCTGCTGCCGCTGATCCCCCCGGGTGCCCCTGTCACACGGCACCCATATGACGCCCTCAGGCGCCAACTAGCAGGGATCTCAAGCACATGAGGGGTGTGTGTGTGTGTGTGTGTGTGTGTGTTTGTGTGTGTATGATACACTGCTGAGCAGAACACGGACACCCATAGGGAGTGACTGATGTGGCGGTGTGATAAGGCTAGTGAACTTCTTGTGCTGGAGTGTGACCTGCAGCTGTGGCTCTTGATGACTTACAGTGGCTTACATGGACTTGCATGAACACAGCACAGCACAGCACAGCAGAGAGAGGGGGGTGAGGAAGGTGTCAAAAAACAAACAAAACAACAACCACAAAAAGGTGAAGTACAGGGCCATTCACACAAGGATGATGTCTAACTACAATGGCAAAAACAGTAGTTTTAAGTATTGATGTTTGACAGTCAATCAAAATCCATTAGATGGCACTCATCAACATAAGGAGAGACCTCTCTTAGTGTGGGTCAGTGTGGTTGCTAACATCGTTAGCTAGTTGGCGAGATCTACTTCTAGAACTTCTAGAACAATCTAGAACAGTTTGGATTGTTGTTCAGACTGTGAGGTTCAGAGCGAGAGTGTGAGTGACAGAACTTGGCTGTAGCGTGGCTTTTTGATATGCCTTTTTTTCTTCCGAGTAAGTGTTCTTCAAGGCCGGCTTAGCTGTGCTTTGCTGTTCTGGACAGCAGGTGTTCAGACAACTGTGTGGGATAATTGGGCTGACTCACCACCTTGTACCAAACTTCAAACTTTTTTTTTTATCCTTTTATTATTATTATTTTTTTTTCTTCGTTACAGCCAGCGAACTGATCCGAGATGACGACTCTGACGAGTAGGAATGCATTCAGGTGTGCTACACACCTTTTGAGTCCGCCGCTTCTCGTAATGGGAAACATAAAGAGAGGTCGTGAGACCCTTTATCACTCCGACCCTTCTCTGACCTAATGTTCACGATGGCAGCAGCCCAGTCTGCCGCTCAGCTGTTTTGATGGCGCAAAGAAAGGGAAAACATTCAGCACTCTTCCCTTTAGCACGATGTTATCAGGCTCTTCCCGAGCCGGTCTCTCCAGTCCATTTGACAGCAGCAGGAAAAACTGGCACTTACTAAACACCCAATGGGTATTACGGTTTAATGAAGTTTTAAGAAGTTGCACTTCGATTCCACATCTGAATGGACACTTAAAAGTACAGAGTGTCCATGAAAAGCTGTTTGGGACTCTTGAGTGCTGCGGAGGAAGAGGAGGCTAAAGGAGACAGGGAGGATCCAGGCTGTATATTGACTCAACTTCACCAGAAGTCACAGGACAGTAAATGCTGATTTGCATTTTTTTTTTTGGCGGGCTTGGCTGTAAACTGCCTAGAAAAAAAAAAAAAAAAAGACTCACTGCCAGTGCTCGGCACGGTGGTGAATCTTCCAGAACCTTCTAAAGCTCGCAGCGACTGGTGTTTATGTGTCTGTTCTTGCTAGATCATTAGTTGTTCCTGTGGGGGGGGGTGGAGGGTAGTCGGGGGGGGGAGAGGGGGCACCTGGTGTGTTTGAAATATGTGGGGTGATTTAAAAGAGCAGCATCAAGTCAGCGGTATCAGGAGCTCGCGCCAGGGCAGTGCAAACCAATCAGACCTGCCTGTAGAGTTATTGCCTGGGCTGCATTCAGTAGCAGCAGCCCAGCACCATATGCCCTCCACCACCTCCACTCCTCCTCCACCCTCCACCCCCCACTGCCAGTGAATGTGTCCTCTGCATTCTCCACTGGAGACGGCTTCAGCACGGCTGTGCCACAGACAAGGGCAAATGGGTGTCAGCTGTCAGTTAATTACCTGGACACACAGACCCCAATGGCAAGCCATGCGAGAGAGAGAGAGAGAGAGCATGTGTGTGTTTGTGAAAGGGAGAGTGAATAAGTTAGAGCACAGGTGAGGTGCACAAGTGAGACAAAGAAGGAAGAAGGCAGATGCTAGTTGAAAGTGAAAAACAAGATGGCGACCAGAGACCCAGAGAATCTGAGAGCCTGTCTTTTAAACAGCACTGGCCTTCTGGGCCCCTGCAATGCCTTGGCCCAGTCTCTTGAAGCAGTACCTCAGTGTAGTGTAGCCAGCAGGAGTGTTTGTGTGTGTGTGTTTGTGTGTGTGTGTGTGTGTGTGTGTGTGTGTGTAAATTAGTAATGAAGAGGAATGGCAGGCTGGGGTGGCGGGGATATGTGGCAGTGCTGCTTGCATGCACACACAGACACACAGACACAGACACAGACACACACACACACACACACACACACACACACACACACACAACCACGCTGGATCTGTCCCCGCGCCGGAATGCTAATCATTTCCCTCCGCTCGCCGTAGGGGCCGGCCATATGGGCCTGCCTCTCTCTGCCTAATTCAGCCGAGGTCGCCCACCGCAAACTCATTAAGCACTATTCCATTCACATGGACCCGCCAGTAAATCTGCCGCCCCTGCAACCCGTCTTTTTATTATTGTTATTCTTTGTCTTGATTCTTTTTACGGCTCGAGAAATGGAAGGGCACATTTGATACGGAGCCCCGAAGTAATAACCGTTAGGGCTGTTGGCTGCCGCTGGTCTAACCGCCAACGCTATAGCACGGTCCCGAGGTCGGTTGCTAATACGGAGCTAAGTGTTTCATTAAAGATGTGTTTGTTTTCTGGTTCCCTGAAGGAAGAGGCCAAAGTCATTTGGAGTGAGAAGTGGGTCACAGTCACTGGTCGCTGGCAAGCGCTGCAGGGACAAACCGGGTCGTAAATATCGTTCCACCTGCCCCCCCATCGCCCCCGGGGGAGGTGTCCATTTAGGAGGAATTAGAGGGAGGAGAGCTTGTGTTTATGGGCGCCCTGAAAATCCCGATGAGGTCATTGCTGATGACAAAACCATCTTCGCCGCCCGTCAGAGCCTTTAATCACGGGTGAGCACGACAACTAGATTACCCCGATCGCCTCAAATATGCACTCTCTGTGGTGTGCTTCAATAGCCACAGTATCGACTTTCAGTTGCTTTTTCCCCTCCTTAAAAAGCCTAAGGTGCAGAGGGACACTGAACTGAGCTAAGCAGCTGTTAAGCTGTGACAGGCCAGACCCACACTGTTCCTTTTGCTCTCTACAACTTCAGGTCGCACTGTTTGTGCGATGTAAGACGTGTCATTTTCACAGCAAGTTCACCCAGCTCAGCACGGCCTTATTTGCATCTGCTGCTAATTAAGCCAAAACGCGTTATTTAACGTACATTATTCACCGAGACCTTGTTTGTGTTTTCACATTCTTATTGTTTTTCGCAACTAATCATGAGACACAAGTGCATGTCTACAAGTGTCTGTGTGTGTGTCTGTGTGCGTGTGGTGAAACCAATTTAAGAACATTTGCCATTTTCTTTTTACCTTCTTTTTACCCTCCAGCAGCTCTGTGAGGTCTGGTGGAATGTGACAGATATATACTTGGTAAAAATGAGGCCATGGAAAATCCAGGTGACTCATAGAATTCACGACAAGAGAGCAAAAGAAAAAAAAAAGGCATTCCATCAGTTGACATCACAATGGCTCGACTAGTTATTAACCGCAGGTGCCTCTGACATCACTTAGTCTGCGGAGCAGAGATCTCATCTGCTATTATGAGGCGTGCTTCAGGTGATTTATCCATGGCAGCCTGTACCCAGTGAACACCATGGAAGATGCGGATGTTTGTGTGTGTGTGTGTGTGTGTGTGTGTGTGTGTGTGTGTTGTGTGTGAGTGGTGGTAGTGAGTGAGTGAGTGAGTGAGTGAGTGAGTGAGTGATGAATGAGAGACAGAGTAAGAGAGGGTGAGCGTGTGTGTGTCTGTGTGAGTGTGTGAGTGTTTGTGTGTGTGTGTGTGTGTGTGTGTGTGTGTGTGTGTGTGTGTGTGTGTGTGTGTGTGTGAGTGAGTGAGTGAGTGAGTGAGTGAGTGAGTGAATAAGAGACAGCGTAAGAGAGGGTGAGCGTGTGTGTGTCTGTCTGTCTGTATGTTTGAGTGTGTGTGTGTAGATATAAGTAGGTGTTTGTAACCCTAGGGTACTGTGGAAATAAGGGAAATAAATAAATAAATAAATAATGATGAAAAAAAATAAAATAGCTTTCCAAGGTCTCCCTCTGTCCTGCTTTCCTAGCTGTTGCTATATATCTTTATTAGTGTCAAACGGCTCTTTGTATTCCCCTGCTTGCCCCCACCCCCCTGCCCCTCACCTTCTCTTCCTTGCACTGTTTCTCTCCACTCTGGTGTGGTGGCTAACCCCACCCCACCCCCACCCATCACTACACACCCCAAAAAAACACAGGCCACTTCAAAAAGGAGCGGCATTTGGATGTACCATAGCTTTCTGACAAGCTCCACTTACGGAGGATATAGCTCATTGCCATACCGAAGAAGCCCATTCATTCGCTCTCTACACAAGGCAAACCTCCAGAAAACAAACACACAAACGAACAAACAAACAAACGGCACCTTTTCCAATCGGCCCCTGGAGCGCCACCGAGCTGTTTAAATTAAAATGGTACGAGTCAGGTGACGCTGGGCTCATAACACAGAGCCAAGCGATAATAGCAGTCAAATAACACCTCAAGGACATTCTGCCTACAAATTTAATTAGCTGCACTCAGGTCCCTGTACAGGCTTTTAATGACTGCTCAGATCACGACTGGTCATGCAAAAGCACAGAAGCCAATTCTTTTGGCCTAATGATGGAAAAAAATATACGAGTATATATGCATGAGAATTATCATTGGCCTTGATAAAAATCCCCCTCAAGTGCTGTTATGCATATATCATATACAAATACACACACACACCCACAAACACACACACACACACACACACACACACACACACACACACACACACACACACACACAGAGAGAAAGAGAATGTACCAGTATATAAACACTACTGGCTTGTTTTTTGAAGTGACATCTGAAACACATTCCATTTGCCCTCTGGCTGCTTTTTGCAGCACGTGATGAGATTCTACAGTAGCCTCCTCTGTATGCTAAATCTGTTGATGCTAGCGCTAGCCTGCATTCAGTTTTGTGCCCCCCTTTCAGAGGTGCGGGGCAAGCTAAATAGCCCCATGCTGTGCTTTGTAAATGGTTCCCCTGGTTTCCCTACTCAATCTGAATGCCTTCTCAATCTGGGGATAAATCCTTTATGCTAACACAGGACTCTGTGTGATGGCTGGAAGAGGTACACATGCAAAAGGGTGAGACGGGAGAGAGGAGAAGAGGAGAAGATAGAGAGAAAGAAGGAGAGAGAGAGAGGGATGAATAGTCCTCCTAAGAGGGGCTGGTGTGTTCAGGGGTCCATTAGCCTGAGGTGTTGAGGGGGTCTGTGTCCGATTGATGGACTGTCTACATAACCTAGTCCCTTTGAGCATGCTCAGTTGGCCTCTCCCTGTCCTCCACCTCCTCTCGACTCTCCGTCTTTCTCCCCACACACACTCACACCCCGTCGGTGACTATCCCGTGAACACTGATCAATGCAGAGCGTGTCTCCGCCCTGTTCTTGCAGAGAAAATCAATTTCCTCAGGCATTTCCAATGCATTTCTCCAACCGGGCTCCTACGACCACAAAACCTCCCCGCAACGTTCTCTCAAGTGCCCCTCTCTCGCTTTCTCTTTTTCAACAAAACCCCTTTTGCAAGTGAGAAACTCTTTGTGGTGTTGACAAAAAACCCCCAAAGTCTAAATCGCGTCCAAGTCCCCAGAGCCACTCACTCAGGGAGGGACAGAGAGAGAGAGAAAGAGAGAGGGAGAGGGAGTGAGCGAGGAATCTGGTCCCAAATATCCAGCCCAGTGCTAGCGACCAACAAGGTAATTGATAACAGCAAGAACAAATACTCTGTGTACCTACTTAAGAAACGCAGAACTATGATAGGGGGTAGCGGTGGTGATGGCGATGGTGGTGGTAGTGGAGGGGTGGAGGAAGAGAAAAGAAAGGTACTCTGCAGCAAAAAAGGGAGTTTGATGTATGAGCTGTGCGGCTAAATGACTAACGCAGGGGGATAAGAGAGCGTTCCTCCTCTGTTGCAGCACTCACCCCCCTCCCCCTACTGTTGTTAAAACTATAATAAACAGGGCCATCGTCTATATTCAAAGTAATGTATGTACTCAGGATACTAATTAATGTTCTTGATAAATACACACCGTTAAGGCTTCACCAAGGGACTAATTAGACCAACGGTGGAAAAAGCCACTTGGCGCTTGGGCGACGGGTTTGGGGAACGAGGGAGGTTGGTGGGCGCGCGGGGGAAGGGGCATGTGCGTGTGTGTGTGGTGAGTGGGGGGGGGGGGGGGGGTTGTTGGAGTGCACACACACACACACTCTGTCACACACAGAGACACGCACACACTTTGTCACCGGCTCCCGGTGCGACTTGGGATCCGCAGAGAGGAAACTGCCGGCTAACTTAATACCCCGAGATCTATAAGTAGAACCCCTGTTGATACATCAGTGGCGATATAATTAAATGTAATTCATCTTTACCTGGCAAAGGGCCACTTAAAACAGTAGGGCTTTGGTGCGCGTGCCCGGAGGAGAGGAGCAGGAGCAGGAGGTGCTGATGGCAGTGCAGCAGAGAGAGGAAGGCTTCAGTAGGGGAACAATAAGGTGGTGTGTGGGGACAAGGCCTGTCTAACGCTCTCTCTCTACACACACACACACACACACACACACACACACACACTCTAACACAGTGTCCTAACCAAATCCAGGTGGACACAGTTGTACTGTCTTTACCAAGAGCTTCCTTGACAAAGTGGGTCAGCGTGTCCAGAGACGGAGACGAAGACGGAATGCAAGCGTACTGTTTGAGCTGCAGCAAGTTCTCATGTGGTCTGTCTCCCACTGAACCCAATCGCAGCCATGCATGAACAGGCTAACTTAGAAAGAACATGGCTGGCCTGGGTAACATTAACCCAATCCCAGCTCAGCTCTATCTCACTCCTTCAGGGCACACTTTCATTTCAGCGGAGAGGGAAGGAAGTGCCTGCTTCTTTCACACACTCTCTCTCACACACACACACACACACACACACACACACACACACACACTAACTTGACCCACTGTACGATAGCCAAGGATTAAAAAGTATCAACAGGAGTGCCGCAGGGTGAGCGATCCAGAAAGAAATAAAGCCGCCATTGACCCCCCTGACTCCAGGAAGCCCACTTCTTTATTACCATTCTGCACGTGGCTCGCGCCTTGACCTTTTCAAAGTCCTCCTCCAACATTCGGTGCCCATGCCTTTTTTCTTCAGGACTCGTGCTCACACACACACACACACACACACACACACACACACACCCTCCATTTCAGCCTTGCTCCTGAGTCTGCGCTCCCGTGAGTTCCTGCTCCTCCTAGTGAAATGACCTACAAAGCTTTGGTATTAAAAGAGGCGCATTCATCACCGGCCTTCGCCGCGTTCCTCTGCACTGGTAGACGCAGCGCTGCAAACTCATCCCCCTTTATTCAAACTCCCATGGACTCCAACTCAGCACTTCAGGCAAGAGCCAAGAACTGAGACCGATTGGTTCAGAGCAGCCATGCAGACACTAAGTGTGCTGCGTACTAGGCTTTTTCCTCTTTCGTTTTGTTTTCTGCCTGTGAGTTTTGGGAAGTTCTGTCAACCCCCCCCCGCCACCTCCTCCTCCCCTGCTCTGGGTTACTTCACTTAAAAGCGAGGATGTGTTTGTTTGGGTGGCTGCAGCATCACTCGGGGTGGGTCATATGTTCATATGACAAGCAAAAGGCTTGGTGAGAGCTGAACATGACATGCCCTTTGAAAGTAGGGAGGGCGGGGGGCTCTATCTCTCCAGTAGCGGGGAGGGTCGCCCCGGAGGAGCCGAAAACAAGTCGCTGAAACGCTGTGACCTCCTGACCCCGTCTGTGACGGATGCGTCAACTGCCTTGCGTGCCCAACAACGCGCGGCGTCGAGGGAGCTCGGTCGCGGCAGTCGCTCAGCGTGTGTGTTTGGGATACGCTCGCAGAACAACACAAAAGTGGCCTCGGAAAGAGCTCAGAAAAGGTCAACAGGGAGGCAAGATGCAATATAGTGAGACAACTTCAAGATGGCTGTGCAGAGTTGCTCGAGGGGCCAAGTCTGTGCAGAAATTATGGAAATAAAGAAACAAAACTGAGCAACACTGCAGTTTGCGGTGTTTTTTTTTCTTTTTAAATTGCACAGGGATTTGTTGCCTTGTTGAATTGAGCAAATGGACGGACCACTCTCGTACACACACACCCCAAGGCTCTTTTGCATAATAACTCCTATTCTTCAACAAAATGGCTCAACCCGCTTTGAATTACATATCCGCCAATGTAAAGGTAATGATATTAACAACTGTATAGCTAGGGCTTGATTATGTGCTGACAGTGGCCTCACTGGTGAGCACGGCCTTCTGTTTTTTTGGTTAGGGGGCTGGGAATGCCAGAGTGAATGACAGAGTATCCCACTGGGAAGCTGAATGGACTGACTGGGAATATCAGAAGGTAATCTGAGGGAGCTGATGAACTGACAACTACATAAGGAAACCTGGAGCCTCTTCTCTTCCTGTTACTACTATCACCACACACACACACACACACACACACACACACACACACACACACACACACACACACACACACACACACACACAGACAGACAGACAGACAGACAGACAGACAGACAGACAGACACACACACACACACACACACACACACACACACACACACACAGACACACACACAGACACACACACACAGACACTCAGCACCTCCTACCCCACCCATCCTTCAACTGCATGAACTACACTCCTCCGCCCCTCTAAACTTCCTCTCTCCTCTCCTTTCCCTTTCGTGACAGGAGTCAGGACAATGAAAGTGAGACCCTGAAAAAAACAATAATGAAAATGCCCTGGGGATGTGCCTCCAACACACACAACATTCCTACAGAGTGACATCGACTTCCAGACACCACAGCCAGAGACATCAAACAATAGCCATAAAAATAATCCTCAACAAATGCTTGTTTACAGTTAAGATCCTGGCCTTGGCTGAGTACATGTGTGTATATACACATACATACTGCCGGCACAGCGTGTATTGTCTATGAATAGACAGATTAAAAACAGACAATTTAACCATAACACCTTTTTAAAGCGCAAATTCCTCCTACATCACATTTGTGACAGTGATGTTTTGTAATGAAGCACTTGTAACAAGATCTGCAGCTATCATTCCAATAACCCACTTACAGTAAATGGGGACATGACCAAGCCAGGCTTTTGGGTTTAAACAGCAAGCCGCAAAGGGAAAGGCCATGGGCTATCTACGCATATGGAGTATGTGGTTGGATACTGTTCATGTGGCTCTTAGTGTAGTCTTAATGGTCCATCTTGTAAACCTTAGGCTGTGTGTGTGTGTGTGTGTGTGTGTGTGTGTGTGTGTGTAAAAGTGTTTCTTGACACTGCAGTGCAAAAATGGCTGTAACTAATCGAGGCATCTCTCACAAAGAGTGGCCATGCACAGGTTCAGAAACCTTGGTGATGAACGGAGGCCTTGCAAAGTCTGGTTATTCTCAGCGAAATGAAAGAGCAATGTATAGAAGATCAGCAGGGAGAGCAGAGCCTCTCATTGCAACCACCCCCGACACACACACACACACACACACGCAACCCCCTTCCTTTATTGAATCCAGACGAACGCTGACCGGGGCCATCCAATATTTTTTCTCTCAATCTCGTCCTCTTTCGTCCTGCTTTCATCCTGATATGCTCCAGAGCACGAGAGAGAAGCGTTTCCCGAAAATCTGATCCTGATTTTTGTTATCGGCGTAGCCTTTAGAACTGTTTTGTTTTTGGGGCTGCTTATCTCATCTTGACTACACACCAATCCATTGTTGATTCCTCCAAGGATGGCCAGCAAAGCTATTCCTATTAGGACGATGGAGAAATAAATAAATGTTTCTCGACAGTCTTAAGTAGGTTAAATAAACGGGCTGCATGACCGATGGGCATTATAAGACATGACAACAACAAGGTTGAATACTAATTTCCTGGCGGAGAGAACACTGGCTATTCCTTTGCTATTTTTAACTCTTGTCTTTGGATATGTTCACTAGAGGCCTCCTCAATTTCTCTCTCTCACTCTCTCTCTCTTTCTCTCCCTCTCTCTTGTGTGCAAAAAACCACACACACACACACACACACACACACACACACACACACACACACAAACACACAAAACTGGCAAGCCATGTGAAATGTGCCTACTTGCAGCGTGTATGAGCACCTTTTTACACAAATTCACCCAAGCCTTTTGACAAAAGCGCTCCAAAATTAATTTTGAGACCCGCGTCTTTGCACGGGCACCAGAACATTCCGTCTTGCAGACCTGCTGCTGGAACACTGGTCAGCATTTTACCTGCTCTGTCCGTGCCCGAGGGGGAAAATCCAAACCCTGGCAGCCTGCGCGGTGCCCGGCTGTGGGCGGTGGTTTCGGATGGAGACAGATGGCAGGATGTGCCTCTGGAATAGACTTCCTGTCCTGATTCTTTGGTGCCGAGGCTAGCTGGACAGGGTCAGGCAGTTCAACTGGCAGCTTACCCAGCGCAGCCCACGCTGTGCGGCCAGGAAGTGACTGGGTCATCCCTTCTATCACCGGCACACAATGGAGGAGACGAGAGCTGGGGGATCACAGCACGGCACCAGAATGAAGAAGTGTGTCTACCCCGTTTCTCTTTTTCTTTTATCTCACTCTCTTTCTTCTCCCTCCACTCGCATGGGACAGGATGGAATGCAGGCTCCTGCTACGGAGGGGTCACGACCTTTCACTGGCCATACTGACTTCATGTTGAACTCATCTCCATTTTTAGACTTTTTATGAGTGAGTTTATTAGCAATTTAAACACCAAGACACATTGCTGGATTATTTGCTTACATTTCTCAAAGGTCTACCCCTACCTGAAATTGAAACATTATCAAGTGATTAAAAAATAAACTAAATTAATATCATAATCGTATGATTAGTTCTGATATGTCATAAAAACAACAATGTAATGCGTGGGGGACTTGGGCATTTAAAGAGGCACTATGCAACTATTTTAGTTTAATTTACCTTAATTTTACAGCTGAAGAGACCCTGTGGTGGTTTTGTAACACTTTCAGGGTTGATAAGTGGGTGTTTTGGATCCCCCTACCTTATCTGGGCAGAGATAGGAAAAATGCAAGGCCAAGCCTCGCAGAAGTCTCAGGTGTCACGAAGTAACGCATTGCTTTACAGCACCACACACAAACATGCTCCCAGACAGGCACGGGCTAGCGATAAACACAACATAGCAAAGGAGACTCAAACATTCATTATGGAACAACCAAAGAAAAAGAAACAGAGGATACTGATGCCAGAGGAACAGAGAAAGAGGAAATGGCAGTGTATCTATCTATTCTGAAGCTGTAGGGGGAGCTCTGTAGAGAAAAATGCAAACACAATCCTGGCACAAACCGAGAAAACAGCGAAGAAATGGTCGATCCTGCACAGTGAGGCTTTAATGATACACAACACGTTTGGATCACCTAAGAATATGTTATTTTATTAGCTCTTTCAAATAACCTTTTAACTCTGTACCCATCTAGCGACCTGAGGAACTTCCTCCTTTATTCATTTCAAAATGACAGGAAGGAAGCCAAGGTATCACATGACTTCAGAAAAGCTTCTTTAAGGAGGCAGCACAGCACATGTCAGCCTCTCAGCGAATGCTGCACAGCGGTGTACATGACTGTGCTGATGTATCTGTTCACTCCATATCATAAATTCTCCCATAGATTTGACATGTCAAAGTCAGTGAGCTTCAAACCGGAGAGAATCTCCACTCAGGGCCAACATTGAAGAGGGAAGGGAATCAAAAACAGGAACATCTGAAAGACATTTACAAAGTGTTTAGCTGATCTGCCTTAGACGCCGTCAGGAAAACATCCCAGGTTACGGTGTGTTAGAAAAACCAGTGGTTGGCCAGCTGTCAGGAGACTTTTTATGTTCATCCCGCCAGAGATGGGGGGTGGGGGTTTGGGGGTGAGGGGCGGTGATCGCACGACCACTATGAAAATTCTAATGGAAACCTCTCCACCTTGTGAGGTTGGAGGGGCCCTCAAAAATGTGAGCAAGGGTTCAACTTCCATCTCCACAGACATACACACACACACACACACACTCCACACAGTGCGAGACAGCAGACAGAGCACTTAGCGGATAATTATAATCCGTTAAAAGGCAATAAAAGAGCCCTCGGATGAGTCGCACCCCCCCCCCCCCCCATCCACCAAGCCCTTCCTCCCCTCCTACACTGAGCAGTCTGGGCTCCACGATTGCGTGAGTGACGTAAGGAGACTCGGAGCGACAGGATCATCCTCACCTCCTCCAACCAGGCCGACAGCCAGAAGCCTCAGCAAGAGTGCCTATTGTTTTTTTGTCCGAGGTCAGGGTTCAGACCAGAGGCTCCATCCATCACGGCCTTTTACAGCGCTTGATTCGGGTGACTAATATCCATATACCTGGGCTTATGGTCTCGTATTGGCTTACCTGACTAATAAAGTACACGCAGGCCTCCTCTTTATTGTGTCTTTTACCAGGCCTAATAAAACAGGAGAACAGGAGGGGGGGCTTTGAGAGAGGCAAATACCAGAGTATCAGTGGGGCTGGGAGATGCACATCCAATGACTCTTCCCTCTCACTGGATGCCTCCTAATTTGAAGTAAGGGCGCTTTGGTGGCACACATCAAACTGCAAACTTCCCAAATTTACATGTGGGAGGGGGGGTGAAAACGAGAGAGAAAAAGAAAAATCACCCCGTAGAGCGGGTATGTCATTCTAGGACAGGCCGCATGTGACAACGGCGAGCCTCTGAGCAGCAAACGTGCTCAGATGTCTCCTCAGAGCTGGAACGGAGCATCAGGGAGCTTATTAAGCCTTTCTCGTTTTTTGTCCATCTGCCCACGAGTGTGTGTCTGTACACTAGCATGTGTGTGTGTGTGCGCATGTGTGTGTGTGTTGAGATGCTCATGTCTCTGGTCGAGGGAACGGACATGTCCCTTTCCTTTCCTTCCTTTCGTTAACCTTCCCTTCCCCGCATCCATTCGCCGGCCCTGCAAGACTTGAACACCCGTGTGTGCTTGTGCGTGCGTGTGTGCCTGTGCGTGCGTGTGTGCCTGTGCGTGTGCATGTGTGCCTGTGCGTGTGCGTGTGCGTGTGTGTGGGCAGACAGCCACACGGCTGCCCAGGGCTCTGGAGATGGTCCCAGTGTGCTGATTAGCGCTGCTGCCCGGAGATGGATAGCCGGCTGGGGGGACGTACAAGGGGGTCCGCCTGGGGTCCGGCAAGCCGGTGCTAATACATAACTTCATTAAGCACACAGAACGCCTCTGAGAGACACTGCCCTGACCCCTTTGTATATACATCACCACTGAGAGCGTACACACACACACACACACACACACACACACACACACACACACACACACAGACACAGACACAGACACAGACACAGACACATGTGGACTGATTCCTTAGCCACGGCAAGCCACTGTTGATTTATATCTTAACCCAGGCCTGTAGTTTTTGTCTCTGTGCTTATAAATCGTCCTTGTCTACAATACATTATGTCGTGAGCAATTCATACAGCTTACACAGAGAAATCTGTTAAATAAAAATGCAACAGCTTTAAGTTGATTCCCATGTTAACATAAAGCCATTTCATATTCTTTTGTCCCTGAGGACATGGACGCACTGTCAAATTGTCATTGTGTGATACGTCAAAAATCTTTTGCGTTGCAGTATCATAATCTACTCTGCTTTTTCGCAATAGCTGCGCCTTATCAGTCTTGATTATATCTGTTTTGTTAGCAGACACGGCCAATATTTAGACCCAGAACAACATTATGGAGGCAAGACTGATAGCATGTTAGTATGAGGCTGTTTATGGTCAGCAAGATAGCACAGACATGACTATAAAGACCTTCTGAAGCACACACATATATATATATACACACACACACACACACACACACACACACACCGCTGGGGGTGGAATGTGGGGCCGTCATGATGGGAACAGAACCGTGAGAAGCTGCCAGATAAAACAGGTCACTTACGCACCAAGCGGATGAATCCTCATTACCCTTCCCTCCCACCCCCACAAGGCGTCCCGCACACACTTCACGAGAGCCGCACACACCGACTGGCTTCATCCACCCCACTGAACACACACACACACACACACACACACACACACACACACACACACACCACACACACACACACACACACAGGATCAGGAGGAGGAGGCGGTGGCGTCTTGAGAGATGGCCAGAAGCGAAGGAGTCCTCAGAAGTGGATTGCGGTCGAAATTTATCTAAATACGAGCAGCTGGGTTGCTCATGTGTTTTCATTCAGCCAGATCAGCTCTGAAGGCTGGAGTCAGCGAGTGGCAAGTGTGGATTTCAGAGAAAATAGCGCGGCCTTCGCCTCTCTACAGGTTAACCCTTTGTGCTGAGCGAGAGAGAGAGCGAGAGCGAGAGAGATAGAGAGAAACGTTTCAATTTTCCCTGCAGACGCCGCGACTGGAGGAGGGGGGGGGTGGTGTGTGGTTTGTTGCGGGGGAGGCTTAGGATTCTATTGTTTTAGTGTCATGGAATTTCCTTCAGCAAACACCAGAGGGATGCTGGTTGGATTTTAAATACCAGTTTATCACTTTATGGAGGCCCACATTATGAGCTAACATTATTTGGGCAAGATCAAACAGCTGTCTTTGAAGGAGCCCTTTGTTTTTCTTCACATGTAATGCTTTCCCTAATCGAGCTCTTCCTGTGCGAAAGCGGCAGCTACAAACTCAACAGAGAAGGAGGCTGAACGTGCACAGAAAGATGGGGATTGAAAAAAGGTTTGCAGTTAAAACAACTGGCGCGTGAGACAGACAGACGCATGGTGTGAAATGATACCAGAGACCCGAGCTGTCAAAGCCATGTCTCTGAGGGTCACATGGGCAGTTATAGGCTCATAAAAAACAAGAGAATGACATGCTGTCTGGAGGGACCATTGCGTTTCAGTGCCAGCCATCAAAGCTCTGGCAGTCATTTATGTCAGGGAAGACTGACAGTATGGCATACGTAAAAGAAATGAGGGCATATGGAAGAGAAAGCCACACGTGAACGTATGGACCGCGTGGAATCACGGCCGCACTGTCACCCCTGTAACCTGTAATTGTGGAATTGCCAGTCACTAAAACCTCTTAATATAGCAGTGGCCTGAACCAGAGCAGCATGTGGAAGAAAAAGCTGGTAAAATGCCAAAGGCAATACTGTGGGCTGGCAGCAGCGATCAGGTAAAGTCGAGCTGTGAAACGCATACGCTCTCAGAATGCTATTTCCACTGCGCCATCTCGTCTGGACAATACAGGATGGCAGGAGCTCACTAATGTGCATTCCGAACACCCCCCCCCCCCCCCCCCCCCCCAACTAAGGAGGAAAAAAAAAAAAAAAATCACACTCTTGATGTCACGTCAACCTTTTCAGCCACTTTCAATGGAAATGTAAAAATGAGAGGTGAATGTTGTATTGCTAATTGACAGGCGTGGAGCAGCAAATGTAGTGGAAACTAACATTTATGATGATTATTAGCTGAAGCTGGGTAGCTAATGGCTAATGGGGTACAAAAAGAGGTGTCTTCAGTAATGCTTTTCAACACATTTGCCCACTGCTCAGAATAACACTGCTTAAGTGCACATTACGGAAAGATGTCAAACTGTTTCAAGCAAGAACACATACTCATTTCCACACACACACACACACACACACACACAGATACAGGTCCACCGATAAACACATACTGTATGTACCTAAGCACACAAACAAGGTGCATACACGCTTGTGTGTGCGTGTGATGCACATTAACAAACGTGTACACATGCAGACACATGCACACCTCCCTACACACACATACACACACACACACACACAGACAAACTAACTTACAAGGGGAGCTGTGTTTTGCATGTTAATGTAAATGTAGATGCGTATCTGGGGAAGCTCTGAAAAGTCACTGACATGAGTTCTCTTCTCTCAGTCCAGGCTCCAATAAGACCTTTATGGTCCTTTTACCCTAAACATGTTAAATTCAATAAAACCTTGATACTATTTTAATAACAGGAAAGGCTGGAGGCTTAAATAACTTTGTTTTTCCTTCCACGGAGCCCCACATATCACATTTCTCCATTTCGGTCTTTTCTTCCAGTTTTTTTTTTTTTTTTAATATCCTCATCCCCTGCAGGAACTCTGCTCTACGTTCTCGAACCCTGCTGGTTCCCCCTCTTCTAACCGGTTCCACATGGAACACACTGTAGCCACTAAGGAAAAAAAAAAGAAGTGGGGAAAAAAAGCAAAGCTTCAGCTAATCCCCCTTAAAAACACTGGCCTGCTTATCTCCCTCTTCAATTTCCAACCATTATGCGTAAATAAAAGATAAACTTAAAACGAAACACGGGGGCCATGCTCGACATAGAGTACACACACACACACACACACACACACACACACACACACACACACACACACACACACACACACACACACACAAGTACAAGAGGCGGTAATGGCAAGGCTAAATAAATACCCACTGACAGCCATTGTGCAGGTTCGCAGGAGAGCTTGCGCCTGCCGGTAGGCCAGCAGTGAAATAAAATCAAGGCAGTGAGATTAATAAAAGGGGGGAATAAAGAGGAACAGGGAAATGCACGCCGGTCGTGCTTGTTTGGAGGCGTCTTAGGATTCAAAATATTTATTGAAGAGTGCTGCCCTGAGCAGTTTCATTACAGACGGAACCTGATGAGCAAATCAGATCTTTCAGGCTACTAACATGCATCCAGCAGTCTCTCTCTCTCTCTCTCTCTCTCTCACACACACACTCACACACAAACACTCCCACACACTGTAAAGCTGACACAAGCACTTAACCTGTACATACACACACACACAAACATACACACACACATTATACATTATGCGCACACATAGATATTTTCTGAGGCAGTGTTTTCTAGATGCCAGTGGCTGATGGCTGACACACAGGATGAATGAGGATGATGGCGCCGCCCTACAGGTCATGACTGTGGGTGGCAGCTGTGTGCACAGGCAACAGCAAAAGCAGTGGCAGTGTCACACCCTCCTCGCCCTCAAACACACTCGCTCTTCATCTCCATCTAATTGGAGACGCCCAAGAGGCGCTGGTGTCACAAACGTCATGAATCAACACAACGACGACGACTTGAGCCCTTGCTAATGATTCTAAAAGAATCTCATCTCTTCCTCTCTTCCTTTCCCTTTCGTCCTCCCTCTACCATTCTCTCTCTCTCTCTCTCTCTCTCTCTCTATCCTTCCTCTCTTGCTCTGATCCAAGTACACTGACATCAACTTAAGAGAGTCCTATCAAAAGCATACCAAAAGAGGCTAGTGAGAGGATGGGGCGTTTTGGATCAGTCTGGCTCGTTTGAACTGCCCTAACTGCAGCTGACGGCCATTATTGATGGCCTTTGAAGACTTAATGCGCCTCTTCAAGGCTCTTTCTTCAGGTTCCCATCCCTCCACTGCCCTTTCACCCCAATCTTTGCTCTTTCCTCTATTGGATTCCTCTACAGAGGGGAAAAAAAACAACAACACTGCTTCTATCTAACCGCTTTTCATTCTCCTGCACACACACACACACACACACACACACACACACACACACACACACACACACACACACACACACACACACACACACACACACACACACACACACTTGCTTAGTGCCTAAGTTCACTGTCTCTCCTCTAATTACTCCTGAAGATGAGTCTGAAAAATAACATTTTGCATTCATGGTTGAAATAGCTTTAGTGGAAAGTCTTCAGATGAAATTATAAGCAGTGGATCAGATGCCATTGGGAAAGATGAGAAAACATCAAAGGAGGAGAAAAAAGACAGGCAGTTTTTTTTATATAAAATGATCCCCTGGCTGATGGTTAAGGCAAATATCATTGAATTGTCCATAAAAGAAAACAGAAATCTTATTTAATTAATCTTATTTCATTTAATTAATTGTATTATTATTATTTGTAGAATTCAGTCCAGTATAACAGCTCTTTGTATTAAATACCCAGCTGATCCCACAGTAGTCATA